>MU224579.1:911935-932399 GCA_018584345.1 Thuja plicata
ATGGGGGTTTGGGGGCAAAGCCCCCAAGACGGGGTCAAGGGGCAGCTCCATAAGACATCAAATCATAAATGTATGTAAGATGAAAGACAAAAAAAAGATTAAAAAAAACAAGTGTTTTTTTATTTTTTTGACTTGACAGCCGATTCATGTCGGTTCACACATGGCGATTCAGGCGATTTTTGGATGAATCGCCTGAATTGGTGATTCAGGCGATTCATGCCAAAAAACCGCTGATCTGATTCACCGGTGTTTCTCCTTCCTAGCCGATGTGGTAGCCCATGGCCGACAGGTGATGGCTTCTACACAGTCTCGGGCGAGGGAGAGTGTTGTTGCCAGTTTGGAGGGCCTATTGACTTTTGTCCGGACTGGCTGCCCCATAGCTTTTGCAGCCTGTTTTGAGGCAGGCGGATGGCCCACTATAGAGACAGAGGAGATGTTGGCCGCTTGGGCAGTTACAGAGCCGGAGGCAGAGAGTCGTGTAGAGACTCTAGTACGGCAAATAGAGCAAGCCTTCCGGGAGGGCTATTATACCCTGCAGAGTACGGAGCAGGTTTCGGCAGAACGAGAGATGGCACGGGTGGCCGCGCAGAGTGCTCGGGAGGAGCTGGCTACCCAGTTTGAGGCCATCGAGCGCGACCTGGCTCAGAGTACTAAGGAGTTAGCTCGTCAGCGGACTGATTGGGCGACAGAGCGCCAGGGGTTGGTGGCGCAAGTGGAAACTGCCAGGGCAACGCAGTTAGCTATGGAGGCACAGATTGCACAGGAGCAACTTTCTTTTGCGCAGCAGTTAGAAGAGCTATCCGTCGAGCAGCGTGCCTTGGACACTTCTCTCACCCAGGCTCTGGAGGCTGCGGACCAGAAGGAGAAAGAATTGTTGGAGGCTGCCATGATGGTGAAGAATGCCCTGGAGCACCGCATGGTTGCAGAGCGGGATTTGAGGGCTCGGACGGAGCAGGTCTACGCGTTACAAGCTCAGTTAGCATCTTTCATCTCTTCAGGGATGCCCTCTCAGACCCCCTCTTCTCAGTTGTAATTATTTGGTTCTGGTTACTTTTGTTCTCATTTTTGTTGTGTAGTCATCGGAGACGACTTGTTTTTTTTTTGGGGGGGGGATGATGTTGTCGGGTGTAATGTACGGATGTGTCGGTTGGGAATTAGTTGCGTCTGGAGGCTAGGGAGTTGCGCGCGGTTGTCAACCGTCGCGTCCCTTCGGACCTTTATATACTTGTATTACCTTCGGGTAAGGGATCATGGATGCAGAAACAATATTGTAATCACTTGACTTGAATAAATAATAATACTTGTCATTTACTTAGATATATCATGTTCTGTGCATACTACAATTAGACCAGGCTACCCCAGCGGGTAAACAAGGGTGAATCGAATCGCGATTCTCGTTACTCTGGTCTAAACACATGGATAAAAAAAGGAAAACCCTAAACGAATAAGAAAATAAAGAAAATCAGTAACAAATGAAAGAAATGCGTACCTGAAAAACACGCACCTAAAAAGCAATATAGTCATAAATCTACCAAACACTTCCATCTACAATGCAATATTTGGTATCCCAACTATATATACTCAAAACTCAGAAAAGCCTCAAACCCACTTGTTAGTAGCTTGTGAATGGCCTCTACATATGTTTTCAAGCTTCAAATCTACTATAAATTTATTCCCTCAAGCATTCTTTGGCCTCAAAGTAATAGATATGATTTCTAGAAAACTTTTTTATTGGTTACCATCAGAAATAATATGAAGTTGAGGATTAATCCCCAAATCCACATCAATGTTGAATGTGTCATATACTTTTTATTTTGGTTCCTACAGTGGTTTTTCAGCTCATGGTTTCATACTCATTGTATTATACTGTTGTCGAGTGTTTCCATGGATTGATGTTTCTATAAATACTTGTGAATGAATTAGGGTTAAATGCTAGCATAAAATACCTTCTTGTATTGTGAACGATTGAGTTAATTTAGTGAATAAGTGTTGCTTTCTGTAAATAGAGAAAATGTTCCTTGGGGTAAAATCTCGTGTATACTATGGCATCCCATTATTTCTTTATGCAGCATTTAAAGAGTTTGCTAGTATTGCTACTCTTATATAGATTTATCTCTGATTTCTCTTCAAGTAATATGTGTCTTTTCCTATAACATGGTCTTCTACAAAATTTGGTGAGTCTGGTTATAACTTCATAGTTCAATATTTTGAGACCAAAGGAACCAAGCATTTTCCTTTGTATGCAGATGCATGTATGGATACTTGTATTTTTTATAACGACGACACAAGAACAACATAATCTATATGCAGCAGCAACTACAAGCTTCACTAACTAAAAGCTTTGCACTATAGAATATCACTAATCATGCATAAAGAATGCAAATATCTTTTATTAGCAAGCATCAACCTTCAAGTACAAAAGTCCAATCCTATAAATGAAATGCCTAGCAAATTAACTCTTAATTCTTCTATCTTGAAGAATATATCATAATCATATACTCTTGAGATTGGGATTTATATTCAAATGAAGTTCCCACAAGCAAGGAGAGAATACCCATGTAGAATAAAGATACAAGGAGAAGAAGAGCTACCATACAAATTAAGAGGAGAAAAAGGGCAATAACTTGTCATGGTTCTTATGATTGAAATAATTGAGGCGCAGATTGTGTTTTTACAATTTTGTTCTTTTGTCTTACATGCATTTGTGTAGCATTTTTTCTCAATATATTTCTGAAAGAGTTGTCCCTTTTTTCTTCAATTACACTGATCTTATGACCATGTTATTCAACCATTTGACTTATTTTTGGTATGAACAGACACTGCTATAATTTTGATTCCAAATTCCAATAAATTTAAATGGGTTAATCGATATTTTATGAACTTGCAATGTAAAGAACCAAATTATATAGGTGTCATGTCAAAACAGTGAAAACACTTCCACTTCTAACAATTAAACAAACAAAATAGACAAAATAATATAAATTAGCAATTCAGCAATTAAACCTACTCGCTTGAGGAAATCCCTTCCATTAGAATCAGTATAGAACACTCCATCGGTAGACATATTTGTTGTTAATTTAGTGATTACTTCTTTTCCAACTCCATCATCGATTGGGATGGGACCAACCTGAAATAATCATAATTGAAAGTGCATATATTTAGTAAGATTGAGTTATTCAAGATAGATCTATGAAGGTATCTATAAATCAAGAAAAATATATACCAATCAAGAAAACCAGAATACAACAAGATCTAAAATTGCAAAAAATACACCCAATTAAGGAATTTCTATTAGAAAATTGAGGTTAAGTGCTCTTTCAAGCATGTTTAGTATTTCCTTATTTAAGTTCTAATACTATCGAACTTGTATGGCACTGTTGCTGAATAATTTTGGTTGAAACATATTTCTTGATCATATTACAAAATCAACGGTCTAATACCCAATCACAGATATATGGATTTCTGTTCACACAAACGCACATGTATGCAAGTGTCTTTGTGTGCTTGTTATATTCTGTTTAAGTCAACACATAATAAAACACACATATAACAACCATATTCTACATGTTTCAATCCATTCCCCAATATCTGAAAATCATAATAGGAAGAAATAATTCAAAGATTAAAATTGATTATAGATGGTTGCAAAAATTTATTAAACCATATATTTACATTTTTCTTAAAATTTTATCACAATTATAATTGTATATATATCCTCCTTACATTGAACTCCACTTCAACATATTCCTTGTCCTTGTAAATCCTGGTTATCTGCAATAGATTCATCCACTTTATTATTACAGATACCTGTATTGAAGTAAGCATTGAATATTTCTATCTAAAATATATAAAACTAGAAAATAACAAGAAGATTATAATCCACAAGGTTCTGCACAATCATTTACAGAATTATATATTTCTTCAACTTTGATTAATGATGTTGTAAAAAAATTTATTTCTTAAATGTATAATTAGTATTTAGACATATATTAGTTTGATTCATTGTAATATCTATAATGAAGCTTAGAAAAGCAAGTTAGCATAGATGATCTCTCCATTCCAACATAATCTTGGTTATTTGTACCTTTTCAAAGAGATGAGATGTGTTAAATTGATTTCTAGTTTAGTATTAAAAGACTATTTCCTCAAATTTTTTGCTTCATGAACTGCTTTTTTTATTGTCTAATGAAACTCCAATGTTTTGTGAGCTAAAGAAAATAACTATTGGATCAACAAAATCAAATCTCCCAAGCACTTCCAAAGATTTTATGTAGAAGGTTTCACCTAAGAAACGCCCCTGTGCATATGAGATTCCCCTTGTTAGAACAAGGGAAATTTTGAAAATTACAATCTATGTATTTCAATATTTGTCACTTGGGTTTTAACCACACAACCAAGTTCAGGAATTAACCAGGCCCTACCAACCTCTACATTTATCTTCTATAAATCATTGCATTCTCAACCCATCTATAGGACTGTTTTCTAATTTTCTTGTGAGATATTTCAATTTACTTATGTACAAAAAACTAATTTATCTTACCTTACTTTGTCTCTTATATTTTGATCACCATATCATCATTTTCTGATTAACTTAAATTCATTTTAAACTTCTTTCCTCAACGCTTTCCATTCAGTTTGATGTTCATTGTCAAACTCCATATAACATCAATAGTAAAGATATTTTCTCTATAAAGTAAAATATTGTATTAATTGATGAGAACATAGTTATACTGAGAGAGGGGGGTGGTGAATCAGTATTATAATTATTTTTTAACCTTTCAAAACTTATTCAATTCAATTATACTTTAATTCTAAATTAGCATGTATGAGAAAACAATAAGCAACACAACAACAATAGGGTTTACATGGAAACCCTTGTGGGAGAAAACCATGACAAAAATATATCTTGTATGAATTTGCTTGTTACAAATTCTAGAGGCACCAACCTCTCATTCACTTCGTGAGCACCAACTCACTAGAGGCACTAGCCCCTCATTCCAAATGTACCCACCAAAGTTACAACTCTCTTCTTTAATCTCCAATAATTCCTTGTTTAATTCTTCTATAAATTGATCATAAATTTGTCAAGAATGATCACAAACTCCTCATATAAATCTGCTATGAAACTCCTAATATCCTTCTCATCAAATATGCAATTTATCTTCTCAATAATGGCCCTTGGTATATATTCTTGATTGTCTTCGCAACACAACACACATTCTCCATCTCAAACAATCTTGATTTTATACCTTTCCTTATGCCTTTTCATGAAAGGATGCATTCCTTACAAAGACATGCCTCTTTATAAACATATTAAAACAAGTCACCTTTCATTTAATTGCGCCCTTTACAAAGTTGTGTTTATTTCTGCTATTTGAATTAATCTCTAATTTATGATTGCAACCTCCAATATCTCTATTGCACCTTTTGAATGTTTACCACTTTTATAGAAATGGCATCTTTAAGAAGCACTACTTTTTGTTTTTGTAATCACTGCCTTTCCTTTGCCATTCAAACAAATCTTGTCTTATTTAACTTTTGCCTTATTTAATTGTTGTCTTATAAGCTATTCTGTCTTATGTGCTTCACATAGATTATATTTTGTTTTCTAATAAATCCCAATCGATACCTTTACAAAATATTTTACACCTATAATTGTTGTAGAAAGATCACTGCATAACATTCTTCTTTGTTTATTCTTTTCCACCACTGATTTATAGGGATCTGAATTTTCTTGATTATCGCTGTTAGTTACTGAGGAATTCTTTCAAAAGATTCCTACATATTACATATTATAGGAATTCCTAGTATATATCAGCCTTTATGGCTGTTTGTCTTGGACGTCAATACAATCAACTAGCATAGTCATATGCTATCATACATATCAGACAACAAAGCAACATGGCATCAATGACAATTTATCAACATTAATATGGGAATAACATACAATGTACATAGAGCAAAGATTAAATACAATAAAGCAGACCTATAACAAGATCATATAATAACCCCTACTAGATTTGGACCAGGTTTTGTCCCCTTCTTCAAGTTTACGAATTAGACATTTTGTCAAACATATCGTGTGCAATCTGATTGAGAGTATCAGACTGAATATTTTGGTTTCTTAGGTTTGAACATACGTCACTATTGCAAGACATGGAGTTCAAAAGTTCATTCACTGGAACACAGATTATCATAAATGTAATGACAAGAAAATTAATCATGTATCTATAACAGGAAACTGCATACAGTCCTCTACTGATTATGATATTATAACTTTCAGAATTACACCAGAGATGACTTTCTGAACCCAGCACAAGTACAATCGCAGCTAATATCATTCATATATAAGAGACTATAGGCACTGACCTTTTTCACTCAGATTACTCACTGCCAGGAAACAGCGATGTACAAGAATATAAGAATTCAGAGAAAAAACCAATCTTAAATCTGCCACCAAGATGTTGAGACACCACACAGCCTGAGATGTAATGTCCCCTTTCTTGAATAGGATTTAATAATAAATAATAAATTAACAAAAGAGTAAATAATAATAAATTATAATGTAATTTATTATTAAATTAACTATATTATTAATATAATAATAAAAGAAAATAATTTATATAATATAATATAAATATTATTAAATATAACAATATATAATTTAATTATATAATATATTATTAATACAATGAATAAAATAACATAAAATAAAATATTCAAACATAATTATAACTTGTCCCAGATTAATATTTTAATATTAAAAATATTTAATTAAATAATAATTAATTAAATATATTTAACTAACATATATTAGTATAACAATAATAATTATTATAAGGATTAATTTGTATCTTAGTATAAAATAAAAATTTCTGATTGAAACTTTTAAAATAAGACAATAAAATAAGACAGAGATGTAGCAATCAATATTGTAAAAGTGTGTGGATTTCATAAAAGACGAAGGCAGTGATATTTGTAAAGCCTTGTAATTAATAAGCAGCGATTAAGATAGTTTAAAGGCAATGATAAAGTGATGCTTATTAGAAATTAATAGTCTTCAATAACAGTGATAAAGTGAAAGGACATCACTTGAGTTATTAAGATTAAATAATTGCTAACAAAAGGTAATGTCTCTTCAAAGATTTATCTCTATTCAAGGGGTGCATCTTCCCACAGAAGACATAAAGATATATAATCAGATTGTTATGTGTGAAAGAAATAAAAAAGAAGAGGAATATAGAAATTAAAGAGTATCAATAGGGAGAAATTAAAAGCTTAAACTCTAATAATCCATTCAGCAACCACCCTATGGTCAGCAATTCCATAGTATGGGATAAAAGGAATTACGTAGGCAGTCGGAAAGGAAGAAACTGGAAGTATATAGCAGCCAATCCACGTAACACAGGCAGCAGCTAATACCATAGTCAGTCAGGACACCAATAAGTCCCATATATTTGCATTACACATTAATCCAGCAAAGAGTATATACGCCATCACCAGGCACAAACGATTTTTCAAATTTTTGGATATCTGCTAGCGTACACCGTATCAAGAAGGTGACGTGAATCTTATTCCTGGTTGTTGGCATTATTTATACTTGAAATCATCAGGCTTACTGGACGTGTTGCCTTGTAGTCCAAATACAAGCTCTCTAGGGTGGGCTTTATGGTTTGTATATCTGTTGAAAGGTAAACAGGAAGATTACTGCATAGCAGCAAGGACGTGGAACCCATATTTGAATGTATTTCAAGACATGGATGAACCTCATATAATTGGGAAATCCACTTTATTAACAAATCAATTATATTAAAGGGTTGTGTTACTGACAAGTTCCAGATTGCAGCCACTATTATACAAACACCATTATCTTGCAAAAATCAGAAAGTTAAATATTCAAGTATTTGATATTCCATAAAGGGAAGAAGAGAAAATTATTAGAATGATTTGGGGCTAGGAAATTACAAGCAATCAATCATCCCTCTAAGATTGCATCATAACTACAAGAACAATATTCATACCAGGTTATCCATTCAAGAATATGTAGTGGAATAAAGATTGTAATTCGTAATAAGAGTAAGGAATTCTAGTTGTTGTCCCTTGGTTCCAAAATATTCAGACAAGGGCCATTACAAGAGATGCCCACATGGTGGAGGGGCACCTAAGGCCATTATGGCCTCCATAAGGAAAATTTAAAACTTGTCTTGTTTAAGGTTGAATTAGGTGTTTTATGTCTAATAAGGTCCTAAGAACCAATTGTAATAAATGCAGTTCACCTTGTAAGGCATTTTAAAGCATTAGTCCTATATGGTCCTGATGTGGTCAAACAGGGTCAAAGCATGTGAAAAGTGCCTAGTATGGGTGAAATTTGTAATGTCCCCATTTTTTCGCGGGCATCAAAGTTTGAGGGATTAGCCCATCATTGCGACCCTCGTGGGCTAATGGGATGATTTGAGGGTCTCTGGTTGGTTAATTGATCTTGGTATAGATGGTGCATCGCTTTCACAGTGCTATCTTTCCTTGGGGTCCTGTTACGGAGTTCACCTTTCACTATTTATTGGGGTACTTACTATTAATGGTAAGTCTATTCTTGTTCAAATACCATTTATGGCAGTATAGATTTCGCATGGAGTCGCCGGATGATTTGGAGTTGGCTTGGTCAATGGTGTTTGTGATTTTATTACAATAAGCCATTTATAAATTAAGTTTGACTTAATTAATAATAAAACTTTAAGACTTTATAATAAGACCAAGTCATATAATATAATAAAATAACATTAATGATTGTGGCGCCAACTTAAGTGGATGGGCATTTGTTTATAATATTTCAAATATTTGAATTGGCGTTATGTATTGCGTAAGTGCGTTTAAGTCATAAGAAGCTTCAAGCTGAAGATGCTGGTTCAATGGCATGTTGGGAAGGAGATATATTGCTTGGAAAATTGAACCATTCATATACATATAACTTTGCTTGTTGATGAAAGAGAATTTGGCAAGGGTTTGGAGCTGAAACGATCTGCAGGTATTGGCAATTCTTGCATGATATAGAGCACTGTGAATCAGCGTCTGATGCTGGTGAAATCTGCCTCATCTGCAGTTACATTTAGTAACCGAGTTTTCTGTTAAGGAAGCAGCTAATGTGTTGCAATCGGCATTTGGAATCGGAGTTTTGTGAA
This sequence comes from Thuja plicata, assembly GCA_018584345.1. NCBI lineage: Eukaryota > Viridiplantae > Streptophyta > Pinopsida > Cupressales > Cupressaceae > Thuja > Thuja plicata. The sequence continues at coordinate 921,112 of MU224579.1, forward strand.
GCAATTGGAAGCTGGAAGAATTGGGAATTCTTCTAAGTATTTTGCACTTTGAAATGGTTGATCTCTGCCAGTGAATTGTGTCAGCGTTAATCTCATCCAGAGATTAAGAATGCTTAATTGGTGTCCAAATAGTGGGGAAAATCCAGTGTTGCAGATCAGTATCAATTTACAGTGTGCTGGGGAATGATGTTTATTGCAGATTGTTGCCATTAGAGGCCAGCGTTTGGAGTTTAGGCAGCCTCTCTTCATTTACAGGGAGTAGCTAAGGCCATAGAAGCTGTGTTTGGTATTTAGGGGCAGCGGTTGATGCATTGAGGGCACGTTTTGACAGTATAATGCTTCAACTTTGCAATTCACAGCTTGGCGACAAAGAATAATTGTTTCCAGAATAGCTGCATCTAATATATGGTGCTCAATAATACAAGCAATCAGATTCCAGGTTTTCTCATATAATCTATGCACTTCAAGGCTGAATTGCAGTCCATTGTTGAGACCAACTAGTTAGGTAAGGTAGTTTTTCAAGATTCAATGTAAAAGACTTTATTATCACTTATAAGGGACTTACTGTCTAATTTAAACATTCTGGGAAATAGAATTAACATATACAGCTGCCCATATATACATGTATGTGTAAGAATATCTACATATATACATACGTGAATACCATGAGCAAATACCATTTTGTACAGCACACCTTATCAGTAAATAGGATTGGAAACAGTAAAATTAATTCAGTCTTCTACTTATTGCTTAGTGTTTTCTTTTCCTGAATAAATAAGATTTGTTTTCAGTGAATTACATTTGACAAGACCATTTAGTGAATTATATCCTACAGTTCACGATAAATACATATGCAAGTAAAAGACTAGGAAATACTAAGAAATTTATAGTTACAAAGACATATATGTAGGATGAACCATTATCATATATATACAGCGGATGACGAAAAGAATAATTACTGTTGTCACAGCAGTCATAATTATGGGCACTAAAAATTTCCCCTAACTCCTTAGAAGGATGGATTCTCTTGAAAACCGAGCTAGGTATACTCTGAATTTCTCATATAAATATACATAAAGATCAGTTAGAAAAGAGAATCTAGGACATGTGCGCTTAGGTAAACCTTAAACAATTTCTAACTTAAACCAGAGGATAAGCACAATTGATGTTTATAGTATTTAACCTAGGATTCCACCTGATTCGCTCGAGTGGGTGTATGACGGCGAAGAACTGTTTAGGAATGATTAATGCCCCAAAAGGGTTCGTTCCCACAAATAGTTACATCAAACATAGTGGAAAATAGAACTACATATCGTTAGAGAGTGCGAATTCCAAGAGCCTTGATCTTGTGGATACGGGTATGTAGGCAGCCTAGAAGGTGAAGGATACCTTCAGTGCATAGGTACCTTGGACATAGCTTATGTGGTTTTTCATTGTCATATTACAAATCTCTAAATTAGTCAAACTCAAAAAAAAAAACTCTCAGGAAGGTACCTATACCTGGCCAGATGCACGAAAACTGAGAAGGGGTATAGGACTTATAATTATTCTCGATGATCTTGCACCTAGCTATAAGCCCGAAAACCAAGGAAGGGTGCAGACCTTATTTTATAACCTTGCTAAGAACCTTGGCACAGTCTTGGCCAGACTGTGAAATTTATTGCAAGCTACTTTGGACCTGGATGGTCCCGAAGAGTGAAAGTCTCTGATTAGAGCACTTGATATTCCTGTCCTTATGAGAACCCATCCCGGATGGATGGAGGTACGAATTCTAGATCACTTCCATTATATCCTACCCCATATGGGTAGATGTACGATCTGAGAAGGTCGCTTATCATCCCATCCCAGTTGGATGGATGTACGACTTCTAAATCACTTACATTATTTCCTACCCCGTATGGGTAGAGGGACGATTTGAGAATGCCGCTTATGTATTCCTATTCCGTACATATAGAGGTTTGGTCCAGTTGACCACTTATTGCCCAGGGCAGAAGAGCCCAATTGGCTGTGTATTGTGTTTCATACTCTCTCTTGTGGAAAGAGGATTGTATCTCCACGGTAATCAATATTTGGCAATGGAAAGTTTACAAAACAAATTGTTGGTATTCTGATCTAAACTTTTTTCATTTAGTTCTTGTGATTTGTTATTTCATTCTAAGGACGGGAAGGTCCTTACATGTGGTATTAGAGCTTTTGGTTCAGACACATGGCTTGAAGGCCTACAGCTTAGCATGTGATCATGTGGGCAAATAAATGATATAGATGAATCAAATATGATCTGTTTTTAATACTTGTAAATCTATGATCCAGAATGGAAGGAAAGGTCTATGTTTGTGGGAGGAAGAAGACCTCCACGGAATTAGAACAAGACCCTCAGGTCCAGCCAAAATCAATTTCGTCATCCTCGCATGAGGATAATATGATTCCTCCATCGTATACATTGTCATGCTCAAGGAAATTAAAGCATTGTAATTAGATACTAAATGTTTGCAAGTAAATAAAAGTCATAATTGCATATGATTGCATAAAAGATGTTTTTAACAAAGCATAAATGACTTGTCTGTCTATTATGTTTGGGTACATTCTTTCACACGTCCAGTATATTGGATTTGTAGATGTCGTGAAGCGATTACTCCCTTGAGTGTGGCTAACATCAGACACTCTGTTATGTTAAATATGTTATGATTGATAAATTTATTTTGCGTTTTGATGATTTGAAGGTGATGTGTTTGGGCTAGCATTGAATTTTTTTGAACGTTCTTATGCTTGTATTAGTCACCTAAATCTCTTTTCACTATCTATTTCATGACACTAGTCACTATTGATTTACTGTTGAAAGGATGCATCCATTTTTTTTATGATTTTATGTTGAACTTGGAATTTTCCTGCTTGGGTTTTTCCTTTTCGAATTTTGTGGTGACTCTTCCGAATGTTTGGTATTATTGGCTCTATTTTGTGATAAGTATCGTTTCTATCATGTTCATTATGGACCTCTAATAGTATGTGTAAGGGAAGACATCACAGAGATTGTACTATGTTTGCATATAAAAAAACAAAATACATTGTATATTATATGTGTTTGCACGAGTATTGCATTAACTAGGATTGCGAGAACTATTCAATATAAATGCAAATTTGTACTTTATACAATTAATTCCTAGATGTTTTCTATGATGTTGAATGAACAAAAGATCTAGATCTATTTTAGAAATTACTAAATGATGAATGATTAATCAATGTTATTCTCGTTTCCTGTTTTAACTAGAATTATATTGCTCTTAGTGACTGGATATGCATGTCCTTGTGAGAATGGATGAATAGGATGTTTGTATTAATTCTTGAGTGAAGTGTGATTGAGTGATTTTTATGTTGATATATTGTGCACGAACTATGACAAAATAATGCTCCTCTTGCATTCCATTGGACCACTCTCTCAATTAGTAATTGAATGGTTTAATAGATGGCTTGGAGTTCAAATTAGATAAGGACACTACGAGATAATTTCAGAAAAGGCAATCAGACACATTGATTTGTGCCATAAGCATAAACAAGAATACTGTTAAGATTCAGATAAGATTAGTACTTAAGTATAAAGTTCAATCAAGATCAGGGGCCAACGCAAGCTCATCGTATATCAAAATGATATCAATCTAGGACAGTATTTATATCATTATTTTAATCCTCCCAACTACTCTACAATATCAACATCAAAGACGATGGATCCATCGAGACTATATCTCAGATTAGGAATTATATCAGAATTATTGTCTAAGGATAGGATTCCAGAGTTCACAGTAAATTTGATCCTTATTATTATAAAGATATTTGGCAGTTTCATTGATTGATTTCTTCATTTCTTCACAAGCCATCGATATAGCAGATATATATATGTAGTCATTTGAGCAAAACCATATAAGTATAGTCAATTTATTAGAGTGTTAATCATAAGAATAAAGGCAAATTTAGAGTAATTGCACCAGGGACATTACAAATCAGATACAGTTCCTATAAAAGTAATAGTATTTTCTATAATTTTTCTGGTTTGGAGTCATTAATCCATTGTTCCAGAGACTATGTTCAAAGTGTATGAAGAAATGCCAATTGGAAAAGGATATAGAAAGACAGGGAACATTACATTTCTATACTCTAGCATCTAGTCTTGTGACCAGTGTTGAGCTGACACTAAACTTCAATGCATAAATAAATAATCCTTCTAGCTAGGTCAGCTTGGAAACCCAATCAAAATTGATTAATGAATAAGTGGATATCCTATATGGTCTTCATTAACCTCATTAATGCATTGATTATGAAGTCTGTTCCCCATGAGCTGCATCAACTTCAGGTTGGTATAAGTGAAGGTGGAAAATCTATTGATTGACATAAGTATGGGGCAGAATATTGAGCAAGACTCATTTGATCCTTTCATTGGTCAAACCAAGTGGATGGTTGTTTGAGTGGTTTACTCTTTCGACCAAGAATATCTGCTGCTATAATTATTCGATTGTTTTACTAGTTTTTGGACGGATTGATTTCTATACTTGCTTACATTAGTCAGAATTCATAAAAGCCTGACAGTCAGGCAATACAACTAAACTCTAATGGCAGCTCTGCGATGTATATTGGAATAAACATCTGTTCATGCGTTTCATAGACATTTCCATCAAGCCAGAAAAAAACAAATTTGCTTGATAACTGACATTCAATTCACAGGCACATCTGGAGATGATAGTAACATCTGATTAGTCGCATATCATTATAACTCATTACACAGAAATCTGTATCGTTGTATCTGCACATCCCAATGCAAATACATCATAAAAAGACTTATTGCATTGTCTTTGATTTTTATCTGTTTAGATTGATTAGTGTTGATCCCTAAATTCTGATTGTAAGTCATCTATCATTCCATTATTATGTCAATATGTGTTGGGCACATTACAAACTTCGTTAATGAATAGGAGCGATTAGCATCTTTGAAACAGTGACTAGACTTTGGTTCCATAAAAACAGCAATTATATGCTCCTAAAGGCAGCAATTATGTTAAAAAAGGCTATGTCTATATAAAGGCTTTATTAAAGGCAGTGATTAAGAGTTTGTGGGAATTTTTAAAGGAAGCATTCATACTTAATATGCAGCGATTAAGCATAACAGAGGGCAGCGATTAAAATAACAAATTGGCATGTCTTCTTAGCTGGACATCTCTTTTCAAAGAGATATATCCCTTCATAGGGTATAAAAGAAAGGAAGATGTGAGAAGAAGTGTGTGTGAAGATAATGGAATATCATATGAACTAAGAGAAGATTTATAAGCAGTGATATAAAGAAGATCTATAGAAGAGAATATGAAGTGAAAGGAAAATATTTAAGTGAGAAATGTGTTAATAATACAAGGAATAATACATATATACTCCACCAAGCAAGAAGAAGTAGATAGTGTGAGAAATAAAGTTATATCAGATCTGCATATTAAACGAGGCATTAATGCAGATATAGAAAAGAGGCCAATGCAATTATAAAAGACAGCAATTTGTGAACAATGTGCAAAAATTGTTAAAGAGAATAAAATCATAACAAAGGATGAATATAGAAGCGCTTGGAATAGTAAATTAGTTTGGAATGAAAGTTCATGTCTTTCAGGAAATGAATTCTCTAATGAGAAGATGCATCATTTCATTTGGTGGTAAAGATATAAAGAAAATGCAGGACACCATAGAGATGAAAGCATTTTGCCTGTATTTAATTTGAATATTCGAACTAGTTATAAATTCTGATAACTTTGATGGATATTATTTTGATAAACTCTACCAGTGATTGAATTTTGATTAGCATAGAGTTTGACACTGTTAATTTTGACATATTCTATTTTGATAAACTTTATGAATGACTGAATCGTGTTAGAATAGAATTGTAAAGAAAGGCTAGTGTAGAGGAGCATTATCCTAGTATTGTCAAGTGTTGTGATGTTCTTGGGGACCTAAAGAAGGAAATTTTGTCTTATCAATCTTGCATGGAGATAATAAAATACAACCCCACTGACTAGTTTTTCCCGCATTGGATTTCTTAATATAATCTCTTTTTTTGGCTTTCTCTTAAATGTTTCATTTTTACTTAATTGTAATTCACATACTCAACTACTTCAAAAGATTTCAGAACATTAGCATCACAATTCTGAGGCATTTAGTTTTCTTCTTGAGCTAAGTATGTAAGGACAGCAAGCATACTTGACGACAGGAAATTTGCTCAAAGCTCTTCTGTATTTCTCCTTAAGTCACCTGCCCATTTATTGTAGAGTGCAACACATTACAGTGGATAATAATGAGAATAATCCCATTTTCAGTTGACTTGTGTCTGTAATCCTATCTTCTTCATGTGAATGGTAAATATTGTGTTTTATATATTCATTTGTGTGGCTTTAAGATTGATTAGAGTAGTTTATTGTTGGATCAACTATACTGCATCAATAATGCTAAGAATAAAGTGAAAGGTAATAGATAGCTTCAAATGTGGTTTCTGCTGACAAAGAAAAAAATTAAAAAACCTGATAAATCCAAGAGTTGAATTCCTGATGTATCTCATCCAGCAATGGTCCACGAAATAGTGTCAGAGGAACCTGTAAAATGAAATATGTTTATAGAATTACTTAGCTTCCCTACATGCATAATCATTAAGATCAATCTTAAGTAATTACGAGTAAAATAAGTATTTATCCCCCCAGATCCAGTTTATTTATTGCCTCTAAGATATAATTGACAAAAGGAAATGAAGTTACGGGTACTGAGAAAGCCGAATGAGCTGAACCATTTGGCCTGAAGATGTATGCTCCAGATGGCTTCAGACACAGTTCCATGTGAAGCATCAAAAGAAAAAAAAAAGCGCATTAAAATTGTCTACAATAGCTTTAATGACCACACAAATAGAAAAGCAATAGATGCATCCTACATAAAATACTCAGAAGATCCAGGGAATAGTAAAAAGAAAGAGATTTCCCTTAAAGAGACAATATGTGACACATACTTGGTTATCCGTACTACTCCCAGTATCCGACTCGTACCAGAGATAAGATTGTTGTATAGGTGCATCTATCTGAGAAGCCAGTAAACATACAAGGATGAAATCAAATAAGGCCTGCTGACAAATAATATAATTAAGAAATTTATTCAAAGACTCAATTCTAGATCAGTGCACATGCAGAAGTTAACAGAATCAAGTTAGCATACATGTAGATCACCAACAAAGTATATAACATATACAGGACATACAGCTACAGTATTCTCAGTATTTACTATGTAATACATATAAACTATTCTCAATTGTCTTGTTACATAGGACATTAATAGGTTTATCTTATCTTATCTTACTCCAGGCGACACCCAGTATGCTAATTACATGCATGTTTAGAATTCTATAAGTTAGTCCTAATTTTTAGATTAAAACTCCCTACAAGGAATATATAAAATGGCCTACTTGTTCGATTAAACAGCAATTAACCTGAATTGCAAGAATATTTTTTTTCTTTGTCAACCATCAATATCTAGGGTAATGCAAATAAATTCTACAATTGCTCTGTTCTGTAAAGAAAGTTTGGATCACTCTAAATCAGTATATCAGAGTATGTACAATGGGTATTGTTATACAGTTTACACCCATACAAAACTTTCACCCTGCCAAATTTCAAGCTAAAGTCTGTTGTTACCCCTACAACAAGTATGTTCATTCCATTTTTTCTTTCCCTTGTGCCTTTACAATATAGCAGAACAATTTTTTGAAGTCACTAATTGTGGGACCACTTTAATAGAAGAGAGATTTTTTGTCATGAAAAATTATTAAGGCATGAGGTCAAGGATGCAGTATGTGAAGGAAATCAAGTTTAGTCTCCAAAGTTTAAATTCCTATTGACAAGTGTGCATCTATATAAGGACGAACAACTTTGACTTTTCAAAAGAAAAAATTGCGTTGTGATGTGCGCACCTAACAAAGGCGAAAAAAGCATTTAAAGTTTGAATCAAAATTTTATTGTTAGGTATCCACTTAACAAGGGAAAAATAAAACTCGAGGTTTTGAAATCATATATATAGCCATCCACCTGTATGAACGGAATAGGTTTTAACCAATCAAATTCACAAAATACATTGTGAACCATGCACCTCAATAAGAGGATTTGTTTCAAAGTTAAAATTGTCAACGCTAATTCACAAGTGCATCCCTTATTGAAGAAAGTCCAAATCAACAGTCCAAACATTTGCAGCTAAAAAAGAGTGTGAAAGAAATGTTTTTCCATTCATACGGGCATGCTTTAAAGGGGTGAAATCAAAAGTTTGGAGTGTATGTACTGGTGTGCACCTAAAAGAAAGCAATTGAATTTCAAATCAAAGTCGAAGTACCTTGTTAAGTGGTGTACCTCAACAAGGCAATTTTGTTTTCAACAATCCCACTCATATGGGTGCATTTAGATAAGTAAATTTAAAATTCAAGATTACACTTGGAGGTAAATTGAAATTCAAGATTACATTTGGAGGTGTGCAATATTTTGAGAAGATGCAGCTCAAAGTTCCATGAGTAGACGTGCATGCACAAAAGAGCTTCAAACTTCAAAAGACAATATCATACAAAAAGGTGCATGTATGGGAATGCCAATAAGGGGACCAACCTAAAAGAGGTGAGAATGGTTGTGTGATGTCGAGGAGTGCTCCTTTTGCAGGAAAAAAATTTAAAAAAAAATTCTTATCAAGGTGGGCCTTTCACCAAAGGATTTTTCAAACTAAAATTGCATTCAAAAGGTCTCCCTTAACCAGGGTTTTTATTCTAAAAAATTCAAGGTGCAGAATGTTATCACAAGCGCACCCCTAGTTGAAGGCATTAAATGTGTTAAATTCAAACTTATTTTCCTCTAGAGAGGAGGGCAACTCTATGTAGAATTTGAAACATCAATTCAACATGCTTTTGTGTTGATGTACAGGTGCATGCTCTTATTAAAGGAGAAGGCCTACTGAAATCCAAACATACAGAATGGCTATGAATAGATGCCTAAATGCAAAGATAGCAGACCAGCATTCAATAAAATGAAGTGTATATAATAGAAGGTGGCATCTGTTTTCATAGTAAGCCTTTTAAAGGTAAAATGAAGTGTATATAATAGAAGGCGGCATCTGTTTTCATAGTAAGCCTTTTAAAGGAAATGTAAACAAGTAGATCAGTGAGCACATGGGTGTTATATTTGAAGCAGATTTGTGCTTAAATAAGCACCTTCTACCTCCATTATCTCATAGAGCAGGTAACACAGCACAACATGAAAGGTATGGTAGAATTAAAAACAGAGCACGTCGCAAGGAAGAATACCACAGCAGAATGCAAATCAGCAGAACACCAACATCAATCTTCACCAGTGCGACATATTCATTATACAGAAACTTCTAACTACAAAAAAGTAACCATAGCAGTCATTTGAGCATCCATTTTATGTATGAACCCCCAGTGGTTCTAACTCTGACAATCACTGCTGAATTTGTTTTTGCTTTGTAGTTTTGTATTTTTTTGAAATAAGACAATTACAATCCATGAAATTTCAAATGCAGATAGCACAACAAAGCACATGCAAACTTTATTCACTAATTATCCAATTGCAAATACTACAATGCTAAATTAAATGCAACAACATTTATTTCAAATTAACTAGGGAACCTGGAGCTGTATATGAATGGTGTTGAATTTCCCTAGAAGATATCACAGCTGTCTGGTAATGCAGGAGTCTCTGACATTGATGCTGGAACTTACAGCACTGGCACTTACAAAACAAAAACGAGCCCTCGCCTTGCAAACGCAGGCTCTCTATCTAATATCACGGCCTCTTAAAAAATAGTTGGCATCCCCAATGAACCATAGCAGCCAATAAATACTCTAACGCAGCCCTTATTGAATATGCGATCAGCAATTATAAATCATTCTCCAGACTTTGCAACTATATCTGAGACAAAATGCTGAAATACTTCTTCCCAATTGTCCACAAATTGAAACACACTGATGGCACTGAATAATACCATCCACTAGCACAATTTCACTGGATAGTTTCACCAGTTCAGAGTGCAAAAACACTGAAGAATTCCCATTTCTTCCAGCCTCAAATGACTCAAACTCTAGGCACAACTCAATCAAAAAATTCATCAAATAACAAATGCTCAAATGATGAATTTTATCCTTGCATTGAATGCATTTATAATTCTCAAATGCAAATCGGCTGGATGCTTCTTGGTCACACTTTTCATAACTTAAAACATAATTAAAAATATTTGTTTTTGTTAGCTTGTTTGAAATATAATAGTTTATTATATTCCCCTCCAAATATAACCACCAAGTAACTTTATAATTTAATAAACATTTAATGACCTAAGCACACTTTATAATATAAACTTTATATTTAATCATTAATTAAATCGGATTTAATTAATGATTATTATTGACTTTACTAGCTCATTAAATTCATTGAAGGACTAGCTCCAAACCTAGGTGCTCATTGTTAGTTGCCAATAGGATCTACTTGGTCATGGTGGTAAAGAACTGGACTATGTATGGAACAGAGATGGAACATAGATGGAATACTATATAACCAGCAACCATATGATACCTAGTTAACTCATAGTACACAACATGGATAGGTCCAATTATTTCATTGCAGTCCTTTCTATTTCACCCCAAAAAGATAGATCTTACAATAAGATGCTGGAATCTTATATAGAGAGCCAAAGGTTGGTTCGAGACCAACCGTTTTCCAACTAATTACTACTAACAGAAATTGATTAAACATACTTTGACCAAACCCGACCATCTAACTTTATTTATTATCTATTGCACACCTACATCATCCCCCCCCAAAACTTGTCGTCTTCCAGACGACATTACAAAATGGGAGAATACACCAACTAGTATTTCTGCTGAGAAAGGTGAGAGTAAGAAGGCGTCCCTGTGGTGGAGTCCGAGCTGCGCAGGGTTGTTAGTTCCTTTTCTGTCACTAGTTGCTTTTCCCTGGTTGCTTTGAGAATTCGTAGTGCGTCCATCTTGTCTTTTTCAGCAGTGATAAGTAGACGTTCCTTTGTAGTCCTGATGGTTCTTTCCTCCTCCCGAGCCGCCTTCTCCTGTGCCAGTTCCTTCTTCAAGGCCTCCACTTCCACCCTCAGTTCTTTCTCCCGCTCCAGTGCTGTTGTATTTTCCTCATCAACCCTTTTAGTAGTCCACACCATTTTCTGAAGGTGGAGGAATGTGGTGCGGAAGGCATGCTCCATGTCTATGAGGTAAT
>MU224579.1:939926-953765 GCA_018584345.1 Thuja plicata
TCCTTACGTTCTCATGCTTTCCTTGTCTTGTGTTGTAAATTTCAGCCATTACCTTGTCATCGTCCCGAAGGAGTCGGAATTCTTCCTCGAATGCTTTCTTCATATCTTTCCATGATGTTTTTGCACTCGTTGGTAAATCTGTGTACCAGTCAATAGCAATCCCCCGCAGGGTGGATGGAAATGCCTTTAGCCAGACATCTTCATCTGCTATGCCGTTAGCTTCCCATATTGTGATACAAGTTCTGCAATGCCTGCCGGGATCATCTGCTCCATCTCCAGAGAATCTTGGAAGTTTCTGTTTATCGGGATTGTGTACCATTTTCTTAATGCCCCCACTGGACGGTATGGGTGGTTTGTCGACTGTGTGTCCCTCGTTGTCTCCCTCCGAGATAGTTAGGCCCCTGAAGTTATGTAGCAAATCCCCAACCTCGCCATCAACTTTCTCCTCCTCGTCACTGGAAGAGTTGAAGTATTTAATTGGCAATGGGTTATGTTCCCCACTGTCACTTGGAGATTCAATCTCCTCCTCCCAAGGGCTTCTATATATGCTGTCCCACCTTTGTGTAGAGTCCTTGTGTGGGTTGTCCAATCTTTGTGGTGTAACGAATCTCTGTGAACCTCTTGCTGACTGTTGCAGTCGCAACCGCCTTTCCAACTGCTCCTGTATACGTAGTGACCTTCGTACCGACTTTTCTGGGTCAGCCTCTTCTTGCTCTCGCGCCTGTCTTCTCCTGTCTTTATTAAGGAGGTTTGGCATTAATTATTTGCGTTGTGGGGAGTACGGCGTCTTCATGTATTTCAGGTTTCTTCCTCCCTTCAACTCCTTTCTTCGTATTTTTGTAGGACTTGCTGTCGTCGTTGCTCCCTCCTAACGCTTTCTCGCTCTTCTTCAAGTTTCACCAATTCTTGTGCCAACAGTCTTGGGATGCTCCCCAGGAGGTCGTACACTACGGAGTTGACACTGAGTTCAGCCCGTACTATACTAGGCGAGATGGCACTCCTTTGTTCTGCCTCTCGTTCCACGTACTTGTCTACCGCCACGTCCCAAGACTGTAGTAAATCTTGTGTGACTTGGTCTTCCCTTGTTACTTTGTTATCCTCTGGGTCGTTGTCAGTCACTAGGGTTTGTTGTATGAATTCACGGCCCATTATGCTGCCATCTTGCTGCGCGTACCAATCACCGTACTAGCCTTGCACTAGTCACGTACTAGTAGAAATGCCCAGCGCGTACCAGTCACCGTACTAGCCTTGCACTAGTCACGTACTAGTAGAAATGCTCAGCGTACTAGTACCCAGCATGCTAGCACCAGTTCCGTACTATGCCAACTATTAGTCACCATACCAGTCACGTACCAGCCCGAAGCTATGTCACGTACTGTACCAGTCACGTACCAGCCAAGGTACTAACCCCTACTAATCAGACCTCGGGTTCGTTTTAGGCAACGGCGCCAAAATGTTAGTTGCCAATAGGATCTACTTGGTCATGGTGGTAAAGAACTGGACTATGTATGGAACAGAGATGGAACATAGATGGAATACTATATAACCAGCAACCATATGATACCCAGTTGACTCAAAGTACACAACATAGATAGGTCCAATTATTTCATTGCAGTCCTTTCTATTTCACCCCAAAAAGATAGATCTTACAATAAGATGCTGGACTCTTATATAGAGAGCCAAAGGTTGGTTCGAGACCAACCGTTTTCCAACTAATTAGTACTAACAGAAATTGATTAAACATACTTTAACCAAACCCAACCATCTAACTTTATTTATTATCTATTGCACGCCTACACTCACTGTCTTGACCCAGATGCCACGGTGCCCTGCCAAAAATAGCACTGACCATAAATTGACTTACTATAAATAGTAAATCTCGAACTAGAAGCTCTGCCAATGAACCCACAATTCCAAGCTACTACCAACTGTTTAGGTGCCCTGCTCAGAATAGTAACCCTGACTTTCCCGAAATAGTAAATTACTATGAATAGTAAGTGTGCCAATCTGACTCAAACGAAGAGCAATCCTGAACATCCCCGACCCTTAGAGTGGAAAAACAGCCTCTGGCATGACCAACTGAGACCCTCTATCCAATTGACTAATCTACGAGGGTCAGGAAATAGGTTAATCCCTCAAACTCTAATACTCACGAAAAAGGGGACATTACATTTTAGCTTAAGCAGAACTTACAGCCTTGTCAAATCACTTATAACAAAAGAAAGTTTGAATTTATGTTTTTCATCAAAACATCACCTTTTCAGTCATTGAGCATTATGGAAACAGTAAATCAGCAAGGTTTCAAGAGGTCAGTAGAAAGGTTCGGTGATCTTTTCATCAATTCTTTTTCATGTCAAGGGATGATTGTTTCAATCTGGATTTTATCATTCAACAAGAGTTTCATCTCTTATAAAACACAGATTCACATTAGCAGTGCTAAGGCGGTTTTTGGTGGCTAGATTTCTTCAATGTGTTTTATGATGTTATCATTCCCTTTATCTCTCACACAAGGTGCTTCAAAGTCATCACATGAACTTTATTGGATAAAGGGTGAATGTTAGGGTTTTAAAGCATTAAAGGTTGCAATTCTCAGTCACGGTATGGCGCAGAAAAGTCAACGAAAGAGGGCTTTTCTGAATCAAATCATCACAGTGAATTATTAGAGGTTCAAAGCGTTTTAAAAAGAAAAACAATTATTTGAATAGAGGAAAAGCTTCATTATAATCAACTTGAAATCTGCTTATCAAAAGTATATTTTTAGCCTTCAATAAAAATATCTATCATTATCTTCAAGTACATATTTTGAGTACTGCTATTTTAGCCTAAGCTATTTATAAATGTGTTATTTTTAGTAGTCTCTAATTTTAGCCCATTGCCCTATTCTGTATCTATTTTGGAGTATATTTTTTAATCTCTATTCATGCAAAAGATGTGAAACTTCAACTATTAATTTGTCTCTGTTGGAAATTCAACAAGAAATTAATAAAGTTCAGTTTTAAAATTAGTGCAACAAAACTTGCATTGCATGCAAGCAACAAGTTGTTAAAGTAGAAATGCAGTTAATTTTTAATATGTTTTCATGCAATTGCTTTGTGAATCTTATAAAAATTTAACAATTGCATTTATAATTTTAATAGTAATGTCAAAGTCTACATTTTTCTTAAATTACTATTGAAGCATTAAATGTCTTGTGATTTTGAGTCAAAAGTATCTTAATAATTATTGAGGGCTTTGTAGTGATAATTAAGTTGGGTCTTGAGGCTTTATATTTGTAATGTACCGAACGATGGAAGTCACGTGATGGCAAGTCACCCTAGGGCAAGTACCCAATGGCAATGTACCTGAGGGCAAGTACCCGAGGGGAAATACCTGAGGGCAATGTACCCAAGGGGAATTACCTGAGGGGAAATACCCAAGGGCAAATACTCGACGGCAATGTACCAGAAGGGAAAGTATCTGAGGGGAATGTACCCAAAGGGAAGTACTCGAGGAGAAGTACCCGAGGGGAAATCCCTTCGACAACTTCGGCCCTCAATCGACGACACTCCGCACCCTTCGGCTCCGAACGGTAATGTTCCACTCGTACTAAAAACTAGGCCCGCAAACATCCAAACACTCTGTACAACAATGTAGACTGTTACTTCACAATGAAGGATCCAATTGTAAACAATTCCTCCGCCAATAATATTATTGTAAATACAACTGAATCATCAACACAAAGTATACACCATCAACAACATCGAATGGCCAAGAACTAGATATTTGTATTTCGAATGATAAGAATATAACTCAAGGTACATCAAATTTGTCTTCAACTACATATTTTAAGCACAATGTGAAATATCAAAGTGACATTTCCAACGGCAGACTAGGGTGGCTACTAACTACCGAAAGTGCAAATACAGACTAGGGAGGGTCTTCCACCCCCAAAACTACACACAAGACTCAATTCCAATTGGAATTGCAAATACACAAGAAAAGATAACTCCACAACGACTTCCTACAATGCCAACAATGGCCTTATAAAGAGCTTCATGAAGTTTCCCGAAGGGTTACAAATAGGCCGACATACTTTATTTATTATTTTATTAGTTTGGCCCACTTTTATTTTATAACTAAACTAATTAATTTAATTAAGTCAATTTATCAAAATTGGGGACATTACAATCCTCCCCGACCAAAGATTGCTTTCCCTCAAGCAATCCGCAAACTGTCTGCTGTCTAACAAGCTCCAAGATCCCAAACCATGCGCGGACACTGATAGCCATATCCTCTGAAATATCCATGCCGCAACATGACCACGTGCACGCACCTGGATGTAGGCGAGAAGAGTAAATCTCCATCAAACTTCCGTTGCTCCACTTTGATATAAACATTGCCATGCCTGGAGTCGTTAGGATCCCACTAAAGCCAATCATCATACACATCAATGCTATCATGCCTATCAATCTCTTGCAAAAAATGATGGTCTAGAATCTCAAATCTCAGGTACAACTGGTTTGCGATGTCCTGAACTCCTCTTCCAGCTGATGATTTCCTTGCAGACGTGCGGATCACGCTTCCAAAGGCACAGTCCCACGTAGGACAACTATTACTACATGCTTGACGGACGTAAGTTTCCTGTCTGTACAACACAACAGATCTTCAACGACACACTTACTTGGCATACGGTTAGAGAATTACCATACGGCCTTGTGACTTCCCGTACGAGCCACCAATCCACCATATGGTGGTTTCTTTGGAGTGTCAAGACACCCACGTATGACAAATATCGTACGGCCCAATGACCCACCCTTCGACTTGGCACAATGTCTCCTTGCCCGTACGGACAATTAGTCCCGCCCACACAGATCTTCCCGTATGGCGATGCCTGATGGAAAATTATGCACGCGTACTCGGATGCTCGACGCTTGTAATGTTCGGTTATTGCCTTTGGCCAGTCACTTCCCCTTGCGTATTGAATGCCTTTACTGGGAACCGAAGCTGATCGGATATCTTAATGTCGCTAAGGTTATTATTGCCAAATGATGCAGCAGAATACAATAATGATGGAAGGTATTAGGCAAAGATTGGATCCGCACATGCAAGTAAACAATTCAAATTAAATAATGATAGCACTTCAGATTACAACCATCATGGACCAACAAAAGAATACAAATATCAGATATCACTGTTTATTAAAAATTTGTCTTCTATAGAAGTTTTCACAAAGTTGACAATGAAGTACAGATGAATATCAGAAGCGATATTTCCCTCGGCAGAATAGGGTGGTTGCTAATCACCGAAACTGCGATCACAGAATTGGGAGGATCTTCCACCTCTGAAACTGCTCACAAACCACCTTCAGCCTTCAGCTTTCGAAAATACAAAGAAGAGTCAAATACAATACATGATGATTTACAATGCCCAACCATCTCCTTATAAAGGCCTCCAAGAAGCATCTAGAGATTTTCAACAGGCCGACATTATTATTATTTTATTAATTTGGGCCCCTTTAATTAATAATTAAATTAATTAATTAAACAAGTCCTTATGATATTATTTAATTTTTAGAAACACTTAATTAATTATCCTAATTAAGACGATTATGAAAATTGGGGACATTACATGGTTCTTCCTATGAGGAAGCCACTCACATGAAGAGATGGCAATCATGCACGCCTCATGCCCAACCAAAGGGTAAACTCCATATTCAACCAACAGTAGTGATTTCTCCTGCAAGGAATCATCGGTAGGGTCTGCATTTCCATGAAGCTGATCAACCATTGTTAGCATGACAAAATTTGTACAAACATCTTCTTCATTGATGCAAGTGTCTTGAAGTTTTAGGTGTTCCCTACTTGAACGTGCAACTATTGATTCTTGCTTGTCCATATCCTCCTATCGCTGAAGTGGATTCGTGAGCGTGTCTTTATTCTCTTTAGGATTTAAAGTGTCATGTAGCCCATTTTCAATCTCTCACTTCAAATTATTGTTGTAGACTCTATTGCCCTCGAAGGATGGATACTTCATTCGCAGGTCTATGTAGTCCTTGAGAGATATGTCTGTCTTCCATCCACCATCAATCCAATCCTTCTTGAATTGCTTCAGGGACTCATCCAAAGAGGGTTGTTGTTGGATCCTTGGATGGAAAGTCGGGATTGTCGGTCTTGTATTGGTCTGATATGTACGTGACATGTTGCCCTTCATTCTTCCATTTGCCAAGTACTTGAGAGTCGCCAATCTGTTGTTGTCCTCTTGCTAGGGTCTAGCGGAGCTGCTGTTGGCTTCTTTTGAGCTCCCTCAACAAGAATGTCATATCCACACATGCATCTTCCATTCCATCACTAGGTGCCATGATTGGATTTGAACTTCCCAACAGGCTGTCAAGATCACCAGCTCTGATACCACTGGGATGTACCGAATGATGGAAGTCACTCAAGGGCAAGTACCCAACGGCAATATACCTGAGGGCAAGTACCCGAGGGGAAATACCAGAGGGAATGTACCCGAGGGCAAATACTCGAGGGGAAATACCCGAGGGCAGTGTACCAGAAGTGAATGTACATGAAGGGTGTTAAGGATATAGCTTCAGTCGTATGATGCACAAATGCTTGGATTTATTGATGATAGTAGTCATCATGATCTATAGTAGCTTGGGAAATTCAGTAACATATATGTATATGTATATGTATATGAATACGTGAATGTATATATGACATTAGATACATGCACATACACCCATACATACATGTATTCATTTATTCATGAGCATGGCACTATACTATAAATCATGGTGAGTACTATCATCTATATACACATGTATACTCATGCATAACATGACTATATGAAACCAAGAAATTGAGTAAACTATGAGACTGATTAATTATCATGTATACATATATATTGATTAATAATGGTATTATTACTCAATATATAATATATATATACACATAACAAGTAGATTAAACTTGATCATCTTTATTAAAACTGATAATGATCAAACACAAAATGAATCGACTATTGGTGTCGACTTCCATTCATGATTTGGTGTCGATTTTTATCGAATATTGGTGTCGACTTATATTCATTATTTGGTATCAACTTCCATCGACTATTGGTGTCGATTAATATTGTAACCATTACGGTGATTAACTTCCATCATAATCGTGTTGTCTTATATTAACGATAACAATAGTTATCGGGCCTTGACACATTGGTTATCGTTGATGAAAAGTTGCGACCCATTGTGAGGCAGCATGCATGTTGGAAGGCATTCTATATATGCTCTTGAGATGCACGATCTAAAAAACACATAGAAATAATACAGTGCAAGTACAAGATCGTACATCTCCATACACACTAAACAATATTGATATAAGTTTCATTTGTATAATCTGCCATTGGATTACTTACAGGTTGCCGATTAAAGAAGTGACACTTATCTATATCAGCAAATCATTAATAGTTAAGATAATCGCAGCAAAGAACAATAAACAGATCAACAACATATTGTTCTATGACAACATATTTGTATTGATTTCATTCAGCAAGTATCATTGAATCGATATATATATATATATATATATATATATATATATATATATTTATCGATACTATAAATACAAAGTTTCAATATATATGCTTATCAAGAGTATATTCTGATTATTTGATAAGTTTGCAGATCATAAAACGTTGAGGATTGCTCTCAGATCTTTGACATACTTTGACTCTGGTATATTCTGCCCTTACTCTTGCATATTTATTTTGGCTACAAAATAGATCAGAAGTGTTTTGATTTATATCAGCATTGTTGATTCCCTACATAAAAGTTATCAACATATTCAGAACATTAAAAGTGATATATTTGCATCAATATTATTTGTGAAAAATAAAGATAATATTCAACAATATTTTGCTCAATATTAAAAGATAAAAAGAATTAAATTTCTATCTTCTCAAATCTGATTACAATAACATGGTGTTAGAGCTAAGGTGGGGAATAATTAATCAAATTACTAAACCAAAAATCAAAATCTTCACAACTTCTAAAAAGAAATATTACAAAATGGTGAATGGAGTCAGACTTGAGGATCGCCTTGAAGGGGCAGTGAATATTGTATCTAGGAAAATCAAAACGATGCTAGAACTAAAAGAACGGAACTAAATACATTAGTAGAGAAACCCTTGCAAGCACCTGAGGATGCAGATGAAAAACTTCAATGGATCAAAAATAATAACAAAGCTATGAAACTCCTAGTGGATGGTGTTAAAGAACGTATTATTCCCACTATCTCAAGTCTTGACACTACCTATCAAATTTTTTCTACCCTAAGAAACATGTTTGAGATAAATAATACAAGTAGAGTCCTAACTCTTAAAAATGAACTTTAGCATGTTAAGATGAACCAAGGAGAAACAATCACCTCATACTTCATGAGGATAACAGATCTTCGTAATCAATTAGCAACAATTGGTCACACATATGATTGCAAAGAATTATCCATGATGATGGAAAGCAACATCCAAAGGAACATTTCCAATCTTCTACTACATGTAGAATTTTGAGTAGTTCATGAAGAAATGGCAACTCACTTTTGTGGAAACATTACAAGGAGCAACAACCAGTTAGTTCCACTATCTTTCTTATATTTTGGTTTCTAATTATGAGTTAATGAACAATAATTTTCTTACATGCTTAAACTAGTATCAGATAGTCATATCTTGTTTGCATAGCTCTTTAACTCCAAGAAATGTGATATAAAACCTATGAGGGAGTTTGTTGCAAGATTCAACAATTTGGCTAGTGTAATGTTGCAAAATTGTTACCCCTAACAATTTTATGCTATGTCTAGACCCGTTTTGGTGCTTTTGGTTGATCATATAAAATGTACCCAACCCAAGACCCAATTAGAAAACTTGGTAACATCCTACGACACTTGGCCCTTTGAACTGTCAAACTCTCAAATTGGATCGTTGAATTTCCAAAAAGGGCAGCATAGTAGGACCCAACGCTATTATCCTCCCAATTTGGCCCCAAATTCAAAACTTTAGATGTCGTTGTGTGCCGTATTGATGCGTGTTTTGTGAAACTTGCCACCACTGAATAAAATACCAAGTATTTTATCCTCTTTTGAACAAAGAAACCACAAATGCTAAACAATGTGATCAATTCAGGCAATCCCAAGGTTTGCAATGCGACTTTATGATGGATAGACTCAGTGAATGATGTGATTTTCTATTCTCATAAATGGACTTGTGTAATTGTTCTACAAAGCAACTGGAAGTTGAGCATTTGATATAGCAATTTAAGTTGCTTTCTTCCTAAACTAATTGAAACTCAAACAAAAGACAAGGAAAAGAGTTAGGGAATCTAAGTTGACACTTGAGGACAATGATGACAATGGATAATGCTTGGATAGACGAATTCCCTATGGAACTACTTTTTACTTAAACAAAGATAGCTCACAATGCCATAAAAAGAGTGCAATCTTTTAAGGTAGTGAAAGATTTTCATATCGTAAATAATCCATCCAATTAACCAATGCTAGTGCAATCAAAATGAATTCACAATTGTACTATGCCAAACTGAGGTTTAGAGTAACTTGCAATCAACAAGATACAACTGGTATGAACCAAGGAATTCATCAAATATCTCCACATTTCTCCATCAAAATCAATGCACTTTAACTAAAACTTGAGAAGTAGAAACCAAGCAAAATGTAGAAACTTGTATCAAGATTCACCATATCTTCAATGAAAATTCTATATTAATTTCAGCAGTCTTTGCAACAATTTATGATCTCCTCGTCCTACTGCTACTACTACTGCTTGCTCCTACAATATTTTGTCCATTCCTCCTGTAGTCAACATTAACCGTTTACAAATGAAAAGGCCAAGCCTTTTATAGACTTCACAATTACAAATAAAGGGCCATGATTGATGCTAAAAATGTTAACATAGAGACCCATCTCCAACCCCTAAGATGTGTCTTGGATACGAAGAAGTGTTTACAATACCAGAGACGACTTCAAAAGGTTCCTGATGCATAGGGTTCTCATGGCTTCCGTCTCCTATCGTCTTCGAAGTCTCTTGACCAGAAATTGACGTCTCCACCAGAAAACTTAGGGCAAAATGCCTTAAAAAGAAAAAAATGAAGGAAAATAAACAAAATAAGCTTTCATAATTTTTCATGCTGATATTTTGGATGATACAAAAATCCATGCAAAGTTATAGTGATCGGATCTATTGATAGTGTAGACATTTTGAGAGCGACATAAACAGTTGTATGACTGATTTCTTGTCATTGTAATGATCTAAAGAGAAATCGCCTTTGCCATTTAGAAACCTAATATATATCCTATTATATCTAAGTTGAGCCCCCTATTTAGAAACTTAATAAAGAATATTTGATTCATGCGACAGAAAATAACGCCATGTTTGTTTATCTAGTTTTTGGAAAAAGCTAATTTAGATCTAAGGCTCGGAAATCAATAATCATAACTTAGACGGCTTTCAACTTAATAAAACTATGACTTTTGCCTTGCATCCTGATGTGAGTATGAGGCATAACACACTGCACCTCATATCAATTAATCACAGAACTTACTCCATTCCCATGGTTTTGTAGATGAGCAAGCAATCCAGTTGCAGTAGAAAATGTCAATCTCAAATTGCCTTGCCCAACTTCTATTGTCTCATTCTTGGTTACTTGTGGTATTTGTATGGTTGAAATTGCAGCTTCTCCCCCTGCATGTAGATATAGAGATAAGAGATCATGAATATTACTTTACCGACATGCTGACAACTCCATGTTAAGTGATAAATCTTATGAATGCTATGTACAGAGGATATTCAACATTACTATCCAATGTACTTATAGTTTATACTGCAATTTTATCAGAACAATTTTGTTTATTGAAATAGAGTGATCTGGATTTTGATGAAAACAGATTGTTAAGAAAATAAGTAATTAAATGCTGACCTTTCCCTTTGGTAGTTGAGATAACATATGTGTTGAATCCAAGAGGAGGAACAGATACAGTGAATACAAGCCAAAACGTTGGTGTTTGATTTGATTGTACACCTAAATATGCCATCAAATAGTAGCTCCTTAAGTTACTTGAAGTTTTGCTTATTTGTACAAGCTGTGACTGTATTATGTTCCCATCAATATCTGTCACTACAAGTGAATCACTATTTACCTGGTAAGAATTAGTATTGAACATAATCAGTAAATAAGGATCATAAAATGTAACACTAATAGCCAACATAATAATGACATATGTACCAAAACTCATCTTAGAAAGGCATTTTTCTTAACATTTCACTTTTGCATCAAGATTGGTCACTGGAGTTCCTACATTAGGATATAACTGCTTTTGAAATATCAGAAAAATTGGATGAATGCACACAATGCTGGAAATTATATCCTCATGAATTGATACTTACATACAAGGTAATCACTTATTTTGAGATCGAGATCCTAATAAAGGAAAGTTGCTTACACAAATTATTCTACTCATCTGTCAACAAACTTTACTCCCCAAATTTTGAACATTTATTAGTTCCACACAAATAAAAAACAAAAAGTGTTAATGACATTGCTAAATATGTGCAGTACCTCTAAGAAGAGTGTGCCCAAGGAAACTCCAAGTAGCAAATAGCATAGGGATGTAGCTAACTGGAGATTTGGATGCAAAAAAAATACTATAAATGATCATCTTTCTTCATCCGTACCTAACCATAAGAATGCCATTGGAATAAGTGCATGCATCTAACAGGGTGCATCTTGTGCAGTGATAAGTGGTTGTTAACCATCTGTATATTGAATATAAGTGAGGGCATACAGTACGTCTTAAGTGGGCCTCATGGTGAAGGCATCTGCACTTACAAGTGGAGTTCGCATGTTTGAATCCAGAGAGGATAGATTTGTATGTCTTGAACAACAATATAACATAAATAGAAAAACAATCCCCTTGTGGAATGCTCGCATAAGGGGGTTTCATACACCAGATTCATGTCACTTGGCAATGAGGTAGAAAACTACTGTACCTTAATATTTCTTCCTCATAATCCAAGCCAATCTCTCCTCTATAAAAGTACAGAAGTTATTGATTCTACTTTATGCAGTCTTCTACCCAAAAAATTGACTATGTATTAAACAGAAAGTCGATAGCTTCATATTATGAATAATGAAAAATTGTCTTGCAGCATAGGAAAGAAATGGAGTTCTAGTCAGAACATCGCCTTTTCCTTTTAGCTATCTAACTTGAAAAGGATGGTTTTATCATCAATAATAAGTGCTGCAAACAAAAAATTATAGGAATCAAAAGTGTTGATGTTTGTAGCTTTGATCAAATAAAATATATAGTAGACATTAATATTATGAGAATAGATTAATTATGATATATCAATATATATATAATAATAATAGATATTATTATTATTATATATACATTAATATATGCACATACATTTATATTCATAACTAAAATAGCTTGTATTAATAATCTGATTAACAAACAATATTTACAACTTCAGATCAAACTACATATTATATCATCCAAGATAGTCGAATTGGTTCGATTATTCATATGTCGGGTTATTCATAATCTGCACTTTGCTTTGTATTAATCGTTTATGTGAAACGATCAATTAACACTACAGATATCATTTAAGAGAAACGATATATGAACCAGTGTAATTATCTTATCCCATCGTTCAAAGTAAAATGATTATATGTTTTGGATAAACACCGATTGATATCGGTAATGAAGGGTTGTGTACAGCGCGATTAGTGTAGAGGCATGCCAATAGGGTGACATGTCTTATAACGTAGAGACATCACTCTATCGACATGTCTCTACTTGAGACATCATATATATAACCCTTGAGTTGATCGATAGAAGACAAGCATAGAAATAGATTAATGCAAGTCTCATTCATCTGATCAGCATAATATTTGATTCACATTTCAGTTCATAGAAATATTGATTATTAATATATTTATATATATATCTATTACTATATCAGTAATAAATATATATCTATATATATATTATATTTAAATATATATCATATATATATTGAGAGATTATATACAAAGTGTATTGTAAAGATAAATTTAAAAGCGCCATAAATCTGATCTAAATTTAACATGGTATCAGAGCTAGGTTCCTACGTTAAAGCCTAACCGCTTGAAGGAAGATCCGATTAGATTGAAGGAAGATCAAGATCAGATTTTTGGGAATCTTGTACCTACAGAATGGCAAATGGAATCAGACTCGAAAACAAACTTGAAGGTGCTTCAAATTTTGAATCATGGAAACTACGTATAATGTTGATACTGAGAAAGAATGAGTTAAAAACAATTATAGAAAATCCTCTCAAACCTAATGGAAATGACGAAAAAATCAATGGGAAAAGGACAATACCAGAGCAATGGAATTGTTAGTAGATGGAGTAAAAGATCATCTAGTGCCTATCATCACAAAGTTAGATTCCGCATATGACATGTTCAAAGCCTTCGTAAACATGTTTGAGATCAACAACACCAGCATAATCCTTACCCTTATAAATCAACTCTCTAATATTAAAATGAATAAAGGAGAGACCATCACCTCATATTTTATGAGGATAACAGAATTATTGAGCCAACTCTCTTCAATCGGTGTAATGAGCCTGATCCGGCTCTACTAAAACTTAATAGATTTTTGCACTCACAAATAGTGAATCTTGCCAAATGGTTTTATAATCAATTTCACAGTGTAATTTTCAATCCACGAGCATGAATATTTCCAGCATATGTATTATTGTAAGCTTTTGGTCTTTCACTGATTTCCCAAATTCACATGCCCT
>MU224579.1:954737-965725 GCA_018584345.1 Thuja plicata
AGGCACATATTGAGTAATATAATTTATTAACTCATTTGGCTCCAAAAATGACCTTTTCATCAATATCATGAAATTATGACACGCAAGGTCCCTATTTCTTGTGCCCAAGATTTAAAACTTTTCATCTTGGTTCCGACGAGCTATAACACTAAGGTGCCCAACATATAATACCAACAATAATGGCAACCTTAGCAAATTGAATTAAATAATATTAATAATTCACCTGTCTTGCGAAAACAACTGAAGAAGCATCAGAATCGAAATGTGTCTGCACTAGAGTGATTTTGATGATAAAAGATGATGAACAAACCTAACGGGGTGACTTACTAAAAATAGACGCTCTCTCCAAGATTCTTGGAGCCCAAACCAGAAGCCAGAAATGAAAACTGAGAGCATCATTCACTCCTCTAACTCATCTGAAATCATCGGAACTATCCATTGACTTACTATAAATAGTAAGTTCACACCAATGACCCTCTAAACACCTCGCCAGACCACAAGGATCGCAACAATAACCTGGCACCATCCATTCAATGACCCTGCTAAAAATGGGGACATTACAGTCCTCCCTCCCCAAGATTGCTTGTCCCCAAGCAATCATTGGAACAAGAAACATCACAATCCACCTGGATCCCAGGGAAAACTGTAAGTCATGCCCCTAGCACAAAGTGCAGGCTCCTATAGCATCCTCTGAAAAACAGACAAAATAATTCTGTAAAAAGATCCATAACAATCACTCACCCACACTCCCATACTGAATCTATCTCTGCTCGAATCCCACGAGAAATGAATCTCAGGACCATCAAAAACATAGATGAATGGGTGACTCAGATCACATACACACTGAACTCCCCCTGCACACCCAACTGAAACACCAACTCTGTCAATCCTCGCGTCCCTGTCTAATTGACACTCACACCCAACCACATTGTGGATGTGATAACAAGCATAGGTACCTGAGTCACTACACCAAATCCAAACTCAACAAAACCAACCTGGGCATGAAGATACTGCAAGTGCTATAACTTGCAGCTGTTGATCCCATCTGCAAAAGATGGTACTAACCCATCCCACAATGGATGGTATGAAACTGGAGCCAACCCACCACAATGAAGAACCAAATCCTCTGTCTGTGGGTAGAAAGAAGAATGATGAGCACACCTCACAATATAATGCCGATAGAAAGCCCCAATCTCCGTCAATGGCTCATCACAAATCCCTGTTGGGAAGCATTGTAGCTAAGGTATCTACAATCTTCGCCACCAAACGTCGTATAGCGCAAGAGCCTCTAATGAGAGTACCTTCAGATACTCGGTACGAACTCCCCTGCAAATCTGCACTCTCAAGTAGATACTCCATGAATGACTCAGTGCAGTAAAAATTATACGTGGAAGCGTCAACCAGCTCCCCCGCAACCCACAGCTGATCCTCCTCCAAATGTGGCATTGCCAACTGTCTATTGCCACTAGCTGTATGAAATGTGGTAATAGATTCGCTTCCCACAGCAGGAGGCAAATCACCGTGAGAGCTCGTCCCCACTGATGCTCTCACCTCCTCTGCACCTACTGCACCCATAACTCGGACAGATGTGTTAGCCACATCATCACATCCCACATCTCCAACCGTAGAAGCAAACTCACCACCAACCACCTCAATGTGCAACTGAACTGGGTCTGGGGTTGGTGTAGACCGAACATGGTCCAACTCTATGGTCACCTCCTCCAATCGTGACTATGACTCTTGGAAAGCCAACTAGGTACACTATAGTGAGTCCACAGTCACCTGAAGCTCCTGGGTAAGCTCAACCACCTCTTCTTTCCCTAACAATGTCTCATAACAGGCACTGCCCCACTCCAGAAGGTAATCCCTATCAGCAACTAGCTGTGTATGATTATGCTTCAAGACCCTGACAGCCTCTCGAAGCGCATGAACCTCTGCTAGGGAAAGGCTACTATCACCGTGCTCATCTAACATAGGAGCACCCCAACCAAATGCGGCTAACATCTGACGAATCGCATCAAAATGCTCAACAACTGAAGAGATGTCTCTGTCATTCACCTTCAGCTGACTAGACACATGATGCCTCTGTAAACCCTGCCTCCTATGCAAGCTCTCTGTCCCACTAACTACACTGTGATAGGAGACTAAATCAAAACTGCTCGCCCCATGTGTGCTACTGTCCTTGCACAGATCTGCAACTGCGATACAACTCGTCGATACCTCAACCAACACCTCAGAAGAAGCGGAAACCCTAGTAATATCGCCAATATCAGAGAGTCCCTGTGAATCCTGATCCTGGGACCTATCCAAAAGCACATCAGAGTCACCGCCCAATATTTGATAAGGAATGTCATACCCCATGCAGCCTATATCATCAGAAGTGTCCATACTCACTGCATCTACGTCCCCTAAAAGATGCTCAACTGCTATCTCCCGACTCTGCACATATGAATCAATGTCGGGATGTGAATCAATAACTCCCGAACATGAACCGACTTCTGCTGACTCAGCTGTAACACCCTGATCATCAATACCACAAGGTAGCTCCATGCTCTCACCTATCCCACTTGAGAGAGGTATTGCCTCTCGCTCCGGAGCTACACTACGACCGCTGACATATAAATCTCCAATAACAATTCCCTCCTCGAGAGAATCTAGACCATCAGAGGCAACTCCTATATCAATTGTCTCTGCACCAACTACAACAACAACTCGGGAAGCCACAACTTGCTCAAGATCAGTACTGTAGTCTACCACTGGTAATGACATGTCCACATGTATATGTGTGGAGTGCCTATCATCAGATCCATGAGTAGGTGTTGTACATACTGGTACATCTCCATCTCGGACACCTATCGGGGAAAACTCAAGCCTCCTACCTTGCGATCTCGATGCCGGCCTACTGAAGGCAGAAAACATATATCTTGTTGCCCTATCTACTGTCTCTGGATCCGTCAGTCTTGTCGCCATCCTCTGCTGATGAAGCCTAAGTCTCTCCATACTCTCCATTAATGTATTTATTTTATTACATTTTCCCACACTGCTGTGCTGGCTCTCGGAGCTAAGCCGCCTGTATCTATCCATAGCTCAAAATATGTGAGAGTGTTGATCACTCTAAATATAATAGCAGATCTGCATAAATAATAAATTTCCTACACCACAGGGTGGCAGGAAATCGCTCTGATACCACTGTAATGAGCCTGATCTGGCTCTGCTAAAACTTAATAGATTTTTGCACTCACAAATAGTAAATCTTGCCAAATGGTTTTATAATCAATTTCACAGTGTAATTTTCAATCCACGAGCATGAATATTTCCAGCATATGTATTATTGTAAGCTTTTGGTCTTTCACTGATTTCCCAAATTCACATGCCCTTCTCACAATCTATCTTTACTTTGATAAAAAATAAAATATACTCTTTGGTATTTTATCAAGTAGAAGATTATTAAATTCAATAACATTAATTAATGTCTTCTCTGCGAAATTCGGGAAATCTATTCAAAGAGTTTATTCAAAATTACTGAATTTTCAGGTATCTCAAATTATATACAAAATGTAGGTAATTGTAAATACCGTCTTTCCACATGCACCAAAATTCACTAATAAAGACTCACGCCGCCTTGCTGTTATTACCAACTAGTATCCCATGCGATCCTTGCTGTGAATGTCGAATGCATCCTTTCAACAGTAAATCAATTGTGACCAGTATCACGAAGCAGATAGTAAAAAGAGAGTTAGGTAACTAATCCAAGCATGAGAAAGTTCAAAAATTCAATTAAAAGCCTTCTGCTTCAAATAAGGTATTTCTTATGAAGCGTTTATTTAATATGAAGATGGTAGAAGGTGGGTCAGTGGCTGATCATTTAAATGAGTTTAATACAGTTACTAGTCAATTATCCTCTGTGAATATAAATTTTGATGAAGAAATTAGGGCTCTTTTGGTTCTGTGTTCTTTGCCAGAAAGCTGGAGTGGCTTGATAATGGTTGTTAGTAACTTTGTTTCTAATTCGAACACCCTAAAATTTGATGATGTTGTTGGTGTTATTCTGAGCAAGGAAATTCGTAGAAAAATCTCAGGCGGATCTACATCAGGTAGTGTTTTGAATGCAAAAAGAAGAGGCAGAACAAGAGATAGAGGAAACAACTCTGGAAATCGTGGGAAATCACGAGGAAAGTCAAAGGGAAACAGGTCTCAATCAAGAGGACCTAACGACTGCTGGTACTGTGGAAAACCAGGTCATAAGAAGAAAGATTGTTGGTCTCGGAATAATAAAGGAGACAAACAAGAAGGCAATAAGGAGGCAAATGTGGTAAGTAATAAATCTGAAGATGATGTTTTGATTCTTTCCCTTGAGAATGTTGATGATTCATGGGTTCTAGATTCTGGGGCTTCTTTTCATGCTACACCCTATAGGAGTTATTTTATTGATTATGTCCAAGGTGATTTTGGGCAAGTTTATTTGGGAGATAATGAACCTTATCAAATTGTTGGGAAGGGAAGAATTAAGAGTAAGTTGCATAATGGGAATCATTGGATACTACAAGTGGTAAGACAAGTTCCAAGGCTGAATAGAAATTTAATTTCAGCAGGGCAACTAGGTGATGAGGGTTGCACAGTTACTTTTAATGATAAAAATTGGAAGGTTTCAACAGGTTCCTTAGTAGTAGCAAAAGGTGTGAAAGTAGGCACCTTATATCTTTGTACAGGTAAAGTTGTTCCTTCTACTTTAATTATTACAGAGAAAAGTGAATGTTCAGACATAGTTGCTGTAGTTGAGCAGGTAGAAAATGAAACAGTCGCTGTGGATACCGAAACAACACTATAGCACAACAGACTTGGGCACATGAGTGAGAATGGTATGAAATTACTTCATTCAAAGAAAATTTTACCAGGTCTAAAATGTGTAAATCTGGATTTCTATGAAAGTTGTGTATGGGAAACAAAAGAGAGTTTCTTGAAGGGTGGGAAGGAGAAGAAAGATGATAAATTAGAGCTTGTGCATACAGATGTATGGGGGCCAGCTCATGTATTTTCCCTTGGTGACTCTCTGTATTATGTTACTTTCATTGATAATGCAACTAGGAAAGTCTGGATTTATTTCCTTAGGCAGAAATTTGATGTATTTGAAACTTTTAAAAAACGGAAAAGCTTGGTTGAAAATGAGACTGGTAAAAGATTAAAATGTCTCAGATCTGATAATGGTGGTGAGTATTGCAACAAAGAATTTGAAGATTATTGTTCCTCTAATGGTATTCGTAGGCAGAAAACAGTTCCAAGGAGTCCACAAGAAAATGGAGTGGTTGAACGCATGAATAGGACAATAATGGAGTGTGCAAGGACTATGAGATTGCATGTTGGGCTTCCCTTAAACATGTGGGCAGAGGCTGTAAATACTGTTGTTTATTTAATTAACAGAGGTCCCTCTACTCCTTCAGGTTGTGGTATTCCAGAGGAAGCATGGACTGGTAAGAAGGTAAGTTATTCTTTTCTCAAAACCTTCGGTTGTGAAGAATTTGCACATATAGATTTTGAAAATAGAACCAAGCTGGAAGCAAAATCAAAGAAATGTGTATTTGTTGGATATGGCATTGATGAATTTGGCTATAGACTTTTCGATTTTGAAAATCATAAAATTGTAAAAAGCAGGGATGTCATATTCAATGAGTAAGTGTTGTACAAAGATCTGTTGCGGCAGCATGAGAAGAAAGACAATGATTATGTAGAGTTGGATGATACTCCAAAAGATGACATTCCAATATTTCCTTATGCTCCGCATCCACAGCAACAACAAATACCACACACCCCAGTGAATGTTAGACGGTCAACAAGGCTAAGTAGACCTTCAGATAGATTTTCACCTTCTTTGTATTCTATTTTATTAATTGATGCTGGTGAACCTGAATGTTATAATGAAGCTATGCAGGTGGATACAAAGCTTCAGTGGGAGTCTGCAATGACAGAAGAAATGGACTCCTTGCTGAAAAATCAAACTTGGGATTTATGTAAGTTACCTGCAGGTAAACGGACTTTACAGAATAAATGGGTTTACAGGCTAAAAGAAGAAGATGGAGGTAAGAAAATATTTAAAGCCAGATTAGTTGTAAAAGGATTTGCACAGAAACATGGTATTGATTTTGATGAGATATTTTCTCCAGTTGTTAAAATGACTTTTATTCGTACTGTTTTAAGTATTGTGGCTACTGAAGATTTGCATTTAGAGCAGCTTGATGTTAAAACAACTTTTCTTCATGGTGATTTGAATGAAGAAATATATATGGTACAACCACGGGGATTTGAGGTCAAGGGTAAGGAGAGTTTAGTGTGCAGATTGCAGAAAAGTTTATATGGCTTGAAGCAAGCACCTCGGCAATGGTATATTAAATTTGATACTTTTATGAATGAGAATGGATACACTCGATGTAACTCTGACCATTGTGTTTATTTCAAGAGGTTGAATGATGACAGCTACATTATTCTATGTTTATATGTTGATGATATGCTTGTAGCTGGGTCTAACATGGATCATATTAAGGGATTGAAACAACAGTTAGCAAAATCTTTTTCTATGAAGGATTCAGGGGCAGCAAAACAAATCCTTGGCATGAAAATTTGCAGAGATAGGAAGAACAGAAAATTGACTCTATCTCAGGCTGATTATGTTGAAAAGGTGTTGTAGAGATTCTCTATGAAGGATGCCAAAGTTGTCAGTACACCTTTGCCTGGTCATTTGACATTGACTAAGGAGATGTGTCCAAAGACACCAAAAGAGGCGGCTAAAATGTCCAAGATACCTTATGCTTCAGCTATAGGGAGTTTAATGTATGCTATGGTATGTACTAGGCTAGATATTGCACATGCAATGGGAGTCATTAGCCGGTATATGAGTAACCCTGGGATTGAGCATTGGAATGCAGTCAAATGGATTCTCAGATATTTGAGAGGTACATCCAATAAGTGTTTATTTACACTTTGGGGGCTCTACTACTACTGTTCAAGGCTATGTTGACTCAGATTTGGCAGGAGATATAGATACCAGGCGGAGTACTACAGATTATGTATTTACTGTTGGTGGGACATCAGTGAGTTGGATATCTCGGTTACAAAAGGTGAATGTTTTATCCACTACAGAGGCAGAGTATGTTGCTGCTACAAAGGCAGCCAAGGAGATAATATGGCTTCAATTCTTCATGGAAGAATTGGGACATCCACAGATGGATAATTATCTGTATTCAAACAATCAGAGTGTCATTCATCTTGCGAAGAATTCTGCTTTGCACTCAAAGGCAAATCACATACAGTTGCAGTATCATTTCATTTGGTCTGTTTTGGATGATGGGCAGTTAAAGCTGGAAAAGATACATACAGATAATCCAGCGGATATGTTTACAAAGATTGTGACGAGGGAGAAGTTGAATTCTTGTTCAGCTTCGGTTGGTCTTCTAGATTGAATGGACTAATAGAACAACAAAGTCCAGGAGGGTTGGATCCAGTGGGAGCTTCACAGGGTAGCGGTTTAGCTACAGGATCAGTCTCCAAATAATTGTTGGTTTATGTGGAGTCTGATCAGTACCCAAGTGGGAGATTGTTATATTGTGGTGACTGGTCAGGAAAGTATTATCCAGGAAAGTATTTTACACTTTCGGCAATGCGTGGGGTATTTTACACTTTGTTTCGGCTAATTTCTATGCCGACATGTTCTAACCCTAAAGCGGCATAAAGATTGTATAAATTGGCTTAGGGTTAGGGTTACATGTAACGTATGTTTTTTTTTAGTTTGTTCTTACGGCGGAATTGAGCTGTAAGGGGATTGTGTATTGCGATCAGATTGTAATCACTGGATAATAATAATATTGGATTGGCCGTTGGTGGACGTAGCCCAGGGATTGGGTGAACCACATTAAATCTTTGTGTCTTGTGTTCTCTTCTGTTTTGGTTTTGTTATTCTCTGATATTGGTTATATTTGTGCATATAATTGTTATTTATGTCTTCTTAATCCTAACACGATGAAACATTATAAGATTGATTAAAGTATAATTAATGGGAAGAGGCATGTCCTTTCTTATAAATAATAATGAATAGACATGTCCCATGAAGGGACATGTCTGTCCTAACCTCGTTCCCAATATAAATGAAAGAGAGATTGTTGTATTTGGAAAACAGATACAACATAGAGTGCTATTACATTTGCAACTATCCTAAAACTTAACACTCCCTAATACAATTAGTTGAGGGTCTCATACTGCCTGGAATGAAATCATCCAGGTCTGCAATTTTACAATACAATCTCGAATAAACAAAGAAAGACTGCCTAAAGCCACACGTCTTGCATACTAGACTTGGTTTGAAGAGAGAGACCTTTATAAATGACTCCTACGAACAATTCATTACATCACAAACTCACCATTTCAGCTCAGATGTGAACTCTGCATTGAATCCACCAATTACAAAGGCATGGGTTTCCGTCCAGACCTTCGCCATTCCAAGGGTTTGTCCTTAGAATATCCAGTTACTGATTTCCAGCAACAATGAAGAAAATAACATTAAGATATATTCTCATAACATAACTCAAATGAAGGATGGCCTTGCTTATATAGCTTTTTAGTGGGTGAATGCTTGTGCTTTTAGCAATGTGGGACAAAACAGTCTTTACTTTAATTCCTCCTTATGAAGTAGCTTCTCGAACAAGCTAGAATAACTAAAGTGACTTTATATTATAACTTTATTATAGTCACGTCATTATTCAATTAATGATATTCACTTAATAATTAATATTAAAGTATAACTTTATTAATAATTATAATATTATAACTCCATTAATCATCACAAATCAATTCTGACTTCACTAGGAGGTAGCCCACTACATTCTCTGCTAACCGGGGTGCCTTACTAAAAATAGTAAGGGTCCATCTCTATCACCCTTGATTTACTAAATTTAGTAAATCCTTGAAAAGTTGATCAAACAAAGGTGCCAGAGGTCATCATTGCAACTGAGGCCGGTCCAAGTGCCTTGCCAAATGTAGAAATGTTGGATAAATGACTTGCTATAAATAGTAAGTGTACCAAACTGACTTAAACGAAGAGCAATTTTGAACACTCTGACCTCCGAAAGGGGATTGGCCCACTCAACTACCAACCAAGACCCTCTAACCAACTGACTTAGCCTAGGAGGGCCACTGACAGGCTAATCCAGACCACCAACCATGGTGAGCTAAAAAGGGAACATTACACCCATGACTGTAGTAAATAGCGTAATCATGTCACAAAATTCTTCATGGAACTCTCCTCTTTTCAGCTTCTTTGAGAGCTTAGAAAAATGGGCCCTCGGATTTTTGAGGTAATCACTATTGAACTTTGCCTTGCATTTATCCAACCCCTACTCATATGCTCCTTGGGCTAGCTAGATTGTTATGTCGGACATCTTCTTATGGGTAGGGATATTGAAGGCCTTGGCTATAGCATCCCAAGTGAAGTTCATGAAGGCTCAACCTTGCATAGTCACCAGCCTAGTTTTCGGCATGTAATGACTGACACATATAATGTCCCCTATTGAGATTAGGATGTAAGACCCTCAAAATGCAGCATTGGGATGCCACTGGTGATGTCACCTTATATGAATCCTTAAAAATGAGGGGTCTATGTAATGTCCCCCTTTTGGGCACATTATCTCATGCCTTATAGTTAGCCTCTTTATCATGGTCCGGTGGGCTAACCGAGGTCTGGCAGACGATCAGAGGGGTGTTTGGAACTTTGGCTGGCCTAGGTGTTTTCAGTTTCAGGCCAATCGGATCAGTTTCCGCAGGGTTTCCAAGGTGCTTACTATTTATAGTAAGTAGGAAGAACTCAGTGCACCTGGCATTTCAGTAGTGGACTCGGAGCGTCTCGCTGAGAATTTTCTGGCAAGCTATCACACGTCTCCATCCGAGTTCATTTGGTCTTCCGTTTTAATGCTAGAAGATTCCTCACTTTCTTTTATTATGTCACTTTATAACCAATGGTTATATTTATTTAAAAAGTGACTTTAAGTGAGAATATGAAAAGACAGAGAGGGGAAACTGAAGAGTCACAGCCATTGCTTTAAAAGAAGGATTGAAGACTCATTTGGCATGCTTAGTTTATGATATGATATTTTATCTCTTGGAGATATCAGGAAGCTTCAGCTTTCGAATTCAGCCTTCAGGACGGAAACCCTTTTGGCTCAGAGGAGGATTGGACGTAGCCCCAGTTTGTCTCCGGTGCGGATTCACATCAGAGTTCGCCTTTGTATTCACAGGTTCTTTTCTGTTAATTGTTATTCTGCTGCATGTTGAGTTTAGAATTGGATTGTGAGAAATCTCATTGTCATTTTATAATGCAACGATGTTGCTGAGGGTTTTAATGGAATATGAGATTCTGGTTAATTACTATTGAATTCCATAGTTTATTGCATGAATGTATTTGTTTAAAATCTGTTGAGAAATATTTGTGAAATCGAGGGAAATTGCTGGTTAGGGTCATTACAGTGGTATCAGAGCTGGTTTTCTTGCCAGCCTACGAGATTTAATGGGTAGTGAAGTTTGAAACATTAGTAGTCTGAGATTTAAAATATCTTTTAGAGAAGTAAGAGAGTGAATATTGAGTAAGTAATTGATTGCTGGAACCAAATCGATTTCTGGAGATACTGGTTTATATTTTTCAGAAACGGAATATTATATGTCGAGAACACCAACAGATTTTACATCGGATTTTAATGTGTAGTTGGATGAATCAAACACTCTTATAGCAATGGTCTGGTTAAGATACAGCAAGTAAGTAAGAGGGACTTTGGCAATAGTTAGTACGTATAGTTCTGTTCTTAGCTGCTGGTTATTGTTTATTGTTGAAATCATCCTAGCAAGAAAGTGTCTCAGTCAGCTGGAGAGTCTCAGTGAGTGGCTATCAATGGTAATGCAAGTATATAGTTTGGAACTCCCTCAATGACCAAACACGATCTGCAGAGGATTTAGTA
>MU224579.1:984141-998090 GCA_018584345.1 Thuja plicata
ACTAGGTGGTTTCAGATGGGGGTGACAAAAAAGGAGTTTGAGGCAATACTTTTTGAAAATAGGGGTATTCTTTAGTATGCCACGAACGCACATGCTATGACCCAGGTTCACTACGTGAATCCCCCATATGGCGGCTCTAGGATGTGTTTGCAAATTGTTCATGTTATATCATTGTCCCTTCCATACATATTTCTCTGCCACTTTTTCTCCAAACTTCATTCCCTTTTAGGTGTAAATGGCTATTGTTTATGACAATCAAAATTTCCAATTTTCTCACCCCTCCTTATTTCTCCTCAATCTTACTCAATTGCCTCATGACTTGATTGATAAAACGTTCATTCCAAATTTGCAAAGTCCATTCTATACTTGTTTTTTCAACTCCTTGAATGATTCTTGACATGTTTCTTAAAGAAAAGTTGCAAAATTCTTTGTCCAAAACCAATTCCTTTATCTCTTTATTGATTCCAAGGGAGGACGAGGAGTTTTTATAGCCTGTGTTTACAATTATTTTATTATTAATATATTATAAAGGGTCAATTATCAAATGATAAAGTGAATGGGGCCAAGTCTTCATTAAAGTGCATTAATTGATTAATTTAATTGGGTGCCTATTCCAAGGAGATTATTAATTGATATTATAAAGTCAATACATTGCAATTTAATAAGTCATTAATGTGAGTTATTTGAGAAGCCTTGTGGATCGAACGTATGGAGAATATTATAAAAAGCGAAGGAAGAAATTGATTTCATTATTATGCATATGTGAATGATTTCTTTGGAGTTTGGTTTTTAGGAATTGGTAGAAAATGAGGGTTTCTGCAATTCTTGCATTGAAGGGCAACAATTCTTCAATTTGTTTGCAATTTTGAGACTGCGAAAGACCAGCTGAATTATTGTCAGTCAGTGGGCTTCATCCAAGAGTCCATATTGTGTGAAATTGTGTTTGAAATTTCAAAGAATTCATAGGAAATATCCATATCTGATCAGTAGTTGCGGTTAGCAGCATTTTTGTTGATTGAATTGGTGAATTGGAGGCTGTCGTACATTTCCTACAGCCCACTTGAGTCACAACAGCCAGGTGTGAGCTTCCTAGCTCCTACGTCTAGGGTCATCTAGGCTATTTGTGGTTTCAGAATTGATCTTTCTTCAGCATCAGTGGTATGCATATTTAATTTGGTGAACTTCATCTCTTATCAGGTTATACGTGGTACCTAGTTTTTTACCAGTTGCATTCATATATATATTTCAGAATTTTAACAAGTCATTTCCTATGCATTGTAAATATTTCAATAAATAAAAGGATCTGCATTTAAGATGGAAGAATTGTTTAGTTTATTTGTTTATCGCAAGCATAGTGATTGCATATATATATATATATACTCTCAAAAAACAAATAAAACCAAAAACAAAAACAAAAACAGACAATTGCCAGGTTGAGAAGAGGTTGAGAGAGTAGGGCTCTTACACCTAATGACTCTCTATCTTTACTATTCCTCTCTTATCCAATCCTAAGTAGGTCCTAATGTTGCAACTAGCCAGTACTTTGCTTATGCAAGATGTTTTCCAATTTTCGATAAAATGCAAAATTCTAACAAACAGAACACTCCAAATGCAGAGCAACAACAAAACGCAAAGATAAACTAACCTAAGGGCACAAAAGAGAGCTAGGGGTCCTTGTCTGCAACGAGGTGTGTGTGCAAAGCACAACAAGTAACACTTCTTTATGATTTTCTTATTAAGGGCTTTTTAATCTTATGCACATGGGCATAGTCCCATCCTTCTTCCTCACCAACAAAAAAGAAGATACAAATGGGCTCTTTCTTGGAGATATGTGTCCCATCCTCACGAGATCTTTAAATTCCTTTTCAGTTTCATCTTTATGTCTCTTGAGATGTCAATGACTTGATAAGGAGTGGTGATTACTGAATTTCTCACTCTTCTAATTCTATTACATGCTCAATACCTCTTTCAAGAGGCCTTCAAGGAGGTATGCCATTGAAAGCCTTACTTTTCTTGGTAAGAAAATCTCGCACATCTGGATGATAATTTCTATTTTCTTCTTGAGGAATGGTAGGCGTGATAACACACTCTATTGCTCACTCAACTTGATCATGGTGAGTCAACCTCCATCCTTTTGAAGGTGAGAACACATGGACCTCCATTTGGCATCCCTCTGAACATCACTTACTTTCCAACTAATTGGAAATTTAACTCCATATTCTACAAGCTTAAGGTGATCTCTCCCAAAGATCACAACCATTGTTTGACCTTTTAAAGAACCCTTGCTGTGAGCACGTAATAAATCCATTTCAAATTTCAAACATCATTGATTTATCTTTAAGGATTTACAATGCCTTGCTTTTTCCACATACTCATCTACTCTAAGCATTATGTTTCATACCCTGTTGTCTATTTCCATGAGATAGTCATGTCATTCAATTCTTGCAAAGCATTTTGTATAACCAAATCAAGTTTGATTGGATACAGTATAACTATTTCTTAAACCATCTAATTTCAAGGAGATGTGGTTGTTGCTGTAATGATGTCTTCGGAAGTATAACCAATGTTATTTTGATCCTTATTCTTTCATTAGGTAGTCAATGGAGGCACTCAAAAAATTATTGATACCATTTGAAATTAAAAGATGCCGATGGTGGGCTTTCTAGCCAAAAAAATTCCAAGCTCATGGAAATCACGATGAAATCAAGTATTACATTGATAAACAAAGTACAAATTGGACATAAATCAAAAAATTTACAAAAGGTTATGAAATGCAAGATGAAACTTATAATTTTGTGAAGAAGAGATATACTTATAATCAACTACACATATGAATCATGCAAACTTAGTCTAAATCCATAGAGTTAAGAAAATGCATAGAATTAATGCTATTCATTGATCTCTATAATAAGCAAGCTATAATGAAAAATCACAGAAAGAATACTTGAATGATGGTACAAGAAGTGCAGAGTGACACATACTGGGATTCTAATGGTCTCTATACGCTTCCAGCCAAGCGAGTTGTATGCAACCAAAACCTGAAAGAAAAATGTAAAGACTGATAAAAATTATAAATATTAATTTAAATAACTAACCTATTCTTTTATCATGGTGGTTGTCCAAAATCAATCCAACGAATCTTTTAGATTATATTAAATATTTTCATGAATCCACAAAGTGAAAGATAAGAAATGTGACCAAGCTTGTGTCATTGGTAAGATTTGCCTCTGATTCTGGACAGTAGCTTATATTTAACAAAGAACACTGCAAAATAGAAAGATAGAATTAGAATAGGTGCTCTTAACAGTGTAAAAGGAAAATTAGAAAAGTAATCCGGGACAAGATAGTTATCATTTTTCAATCCATAATGATGTTATCAGGGTTATATCATATAATGCCATCATGAAGCTATTGCTAAAATTCATACTAGCTTAATGTGCACAATATCAACAGGTTCTATGCTTGATACTGTGAGAATAAAATAAAAATATTATTTATTTGAATAGTTGTAGATACAAAAAGGTCTATCATGTACTATAATTATTAATAACATAAAAACAGGTTTGATGTTGATGTCAAAAAGCATGAAACTATTTATTTGACCGAAAACAGGCAGAAATATTATGGGAGAGAAAGATATCAGTTGCTATGACAATGATAATGAGACTATTTAAGGATCACGAACAATGCAATTCAATGACACCAATGAAAGCTTTTGAAAAAACTTAAATACTAACCACAGACTATCCTAAATTATCATGTTGTGATCCTTAGATTCATCACAGCATTGATAATTAAATGCATCCTTACATTCATCACGACATTGACAATTAAATGCAACTGTCAAGTTTATTTCACATAATCTGAGCCTAAGCACAGTAAATATATGATGATTGGCTCATGTTTCCAAACTAAATATAAAACAAGAACATTAGAATGAGAAAAAAAAATTAAAAATCATTGATTTTAACCTTATATACTCAAATTAGCAATATTCCTATCAATAGAAGTTAATGGCACCAAAATTCGATCCAAAAACACTTTTACTTTCCTTGACAAGTTTGACAGAACTACCATTATCTTAATTTGTTATCATTATGTTTATCGTCAGTTTATTACGTTATACAACTGTTAAAAAAAAATTGAAGTTTCATACTCCAAAAATGTTTAAATGCCATTATTTATAATTTATTCTGTATGCATTTATGAATATTTAAAACAATATGGGCTAAATCATCCCACCAGTTTTAGAGTAAAATACAAATATAAATAAGTGCATCAAGTAGTCAGGATTTAATGAATGCTTTGTACAGCATGAATGAGGATGTGCCATGATGTCTGTCATAAAATGAAATTATTATATGGCAAGATTGACTCGAATCACTAATGACCTATCCACTCATACTGATCACATGAACACCCATAACTGTTGGGTGTAAGTTATCATCTAATAGTGACAATCCAGTCTATAGCCATCCTCATGTTTATTTTCTACCAAGGTTATCATAGGATCGACTGTTGGTTCTCTCTATTTTTTTGGTGGCATTTTGCCCATTTGTTTTGTTTATGAGCCACCCACTACATTATGATTGCCTTTATCATTACTTGACTTGAAAATATATCCTTCGAATTGCATCCTACATACCATGCATACAGGAGCCATAAGGCAATTACGAAACAAAGAAACTCCGACTAAGGTTTAGAAGAAAAATTAAGAGGCTTTGGGGAGTAAACTTAAGATGTTCTGGACCTCATTTGTGGGACTGACAGGTTTTTGGAAACAGAAAGAAAGGCACTCCGTTTGGAATGCCCTAGCTGTGAAAACATGGACCTTTGAGGGCTACTAAGTACATGACAATCCTCGTACACTTCATTACAATGTTTGAGATGTTTCTTTCTTCTCTATTCTGCATCTTTTGAAAAGAAAACTTCCACTAAAGGATTATCTGTTTCTCCACTAAGTTCTGCGTAGGTTTATATAATTTATTGCACTGTATTGAATCATCTTCATATAAATCTGTTCCTTTTGTGGATTAATGCTTTGGGTTGAATATGGTTTTCATCAACCAAGTCTTGAATTTGGCACCAAATTTTGTCATTTTCCATGATGGACCTGTCACACAGAGGATCATTTGGACATGGGGATCCTGATATGAGTAAGAATGAGTATCTACCAATGGAGTAGGACTTCAGAGAGTGATGTAAAAGTATGCACATCAACGTTGACAAGTGCACTGATAAAGATGGATGTATGCTATTCTTTTCATAAGTAAATTCTATTGTCAGTAGAAAGTCTTGTAGTCCACTTGTAACTCACCACTTCAATGTTTGCTCGATAATTTTAAGTTTTTAACTTCAATGCAGTGCTTATCCTTACATGGATGTTTCATGTTCATCACAAATACATGCCATCAATTCCTAATTCACCAAGGTAATGTGTTTTTCTGTAATGTCCCTTATCAGTTTGTAACCTTGGATCTTTCTAAACTACTTATCATGCTTGTAATTCACATAGAATAATTTACTACTTAAACTTAATTAAATGAAATAACATTTTTGTAATTCCTCTTGTGACTATATCAAGCAATTGATGATCCCATATCCAACTTATTACCTTGTCGAATTGAATAGGAAGACTTTGGGATGCGACCAAGACACTTAGAGACCATTCCCAATAGGCTCCCTCAAGGTTTACAGGTCCAAGCCCAAACTATTGGGATGCTGACCCCCACCCTATTTTGGGACAGAAAGCTATTGGCAGGATTTACACAAGCTCTCCTTGAAGACATCCTTATATTCCTTCCCTCCAGTCTGGCAGGTGACAAATCGGAGTAGGGATAATGATATATATATATATATATATATATATATATATTATTAATTGAGTAATTTAATCATGTGCATCTTGGACTCAACGTCCAAGAGCAGCGTACCTGATGCAGAAATATTTATATTTAAATCACAGCAGTTGAATAGATATTGATAGCATAATCTTTGTACCTTCCTTTGTATTCACCAATTGTTGTATGTTAGGATATACAGCTCCCAATCTCTTATTGCCTGTTCGGTAATATTCTCCTTTCCTATTCGATGTTGATCCCAAATAGGTAAAAGAGTAATTAAGTTGTATTCCCCATCCCCTGAATGAGAAGGATTTATACTTTGCTAGTTTGAAGTGATGCCTCTCAAAGGACACATCTTCACCAAGACTTTTCTCTTCATTCACACCCTTCCAATATACTAATTCTGTTGATTGCCCAATATTGGATAACTAATCAAAGTCTGTCGTTAACATTTCTTAATCATAATACTTTCGATTACCAATATATGTATTGCTTGGAGACACATATACTTGGCCTCTTATCGAAGATTCTCAAATTCTTGATCTCGCCTTTTATCGATTCATAGTAATTATCAATGCTTATCTATGATCATATCCTATTCACAACATTTGCTACCACCATTTGACTAATTCTGGTCTCCCATCGATACGTTGCTGTTAACTATTGTAATTTATATCAATACTTCGAATTATTCTTCCGTGTGCAAAAATACTTTAGATCTTCTTACGACAATATTAGCTGAACGTTCGCACCTACTATCCATCAACCCTTTGTCGTTTCTGTTGTTTATATCCATTCTTCTACTTCTACTTAATCGCTATCGATATATACGTTGTTAACGATAAAGACTGTCTATATATTGTTGTCCAACTTTAAAAACACATGCTTTGTATTGTCGAACACCTTCCACCATATCAACGTGTATATTAGTTAACATTTATCCAACCCATATCCGCTCATGGTTGATTACTTGTATGAATGTGATCCTTTCTCATACCGACTTTAGCTGGTTGATATGCCACTATTTCTATCATGGATAATGATGAATCCTTTGTGCATGATAAATCCTCTGATTGTGTACTCACCGGTAGTATTTATATATTTACATGTAATTGTTTGTTCATAATATTTAATAATGTTATTGACTTATATATTCATTTAAGGAGTTAAATACGTTTTTTAATATTGATTAATTATATTAATATTATTGATATCATATTGATGAATAATATTAATTTTGTATATTTGATTAATAATATTATTAATGGTATATTGATTAGTATTAAAATATCATTGTTATATTATTTATTATTTAATCTTAAAATATAATTGTTACGTAATATCTTATTTATTTATTTTGTTTTGATATTTAGTTTTATTTAATACTTTATTTCTGGAAGGGGATATCACATTTTCATCTTTGTCAATGACATTGGCTTTCATGCTTGATAGTGGTATTGAGAAGCAAAATTTATCATTACCTGTTGAAACCCTGTTGCCGTGTTTCCACATTGAGAATTTAATGTTGAGTTTGTCAAACAAACAAGAGCAGAATTCACCATTTCTTCAACCTTGAAAAACATTTCAAGGTGTTATAGATCCAATATGAACGTAAAAAGTTGTTATAGAGAGAAAAGAACAAAAAAACATCATCTTTAAAATGAATGTTATTCTGCAAAAACATTTCATCTCTTCTGAGTATTTCACTGTACCTTAGAAGCTCCAATGAATAGGCGTTTGGCATAATCATTTGTTGTATGTTGTTTTGCAGTTCCAGAAACACCATCATGATGTTGTGCAATCGCTAAAGCATCTCCAAGAACTCCTGTATTTT
Source organism: Thuja plicata (assembly GCA_018584345.1). NCBI lineage: Eukaryota > Viridiplantae > Streptophyta > Pinopsida > Cupressales > Cupressaceae > Thuja > Thuja plicata. The sequence continues at coordinate 991,819 of MU224579.1, forward strand.
GTCCAAGTCTCTTTCTTCCAACAAGAAATTCAAGTTGTCTCGCAGCCTATTCAAATATATCATGCCAGCATTAATTGTCATGATGCAATATTCTTGAGATATGTAACAGCATAGTAAAAGCATGCACTAAAAATAGAAACAGAAACATTGTTAATCAAGAACATAAAAAAATACCAAGTAGTATCCACTCAGCATTCGAACATATCCTTTCAGCGCTGGCCTACTTGTAAAATATCCAGTCCAATAAGCATTTTCAAAGTCTGCATACCTGGCAATAACATTAATGTATCATAAAGCAACCAGAGTACCTGAAGAAATACCAATAGAAATACTAATTATCTACAATTGATATTTCTAATTGTCATTTTGCTTACGGGAAAAAATCATCAAGTTTAAGAGGCCATGATTCATTTGCTGCATACTTCGAATCAGCATAAATAGATGGTGTTGAGTAGAGAGCATTAACACGCCCATCCTGGAAAACTTTCATTTACTGTTAGCACCAAAGAAAATTTACTTTCTTCATTGTAACATTTTTAGAATTAACATTTGACACAAACTAAACGGAAAAACTTCCAAAAAAAGATGCAAAGAAAAAACTACACAGATCTTTTTACATTTTAGAAGCTAGTATCCGTATGATACATCAATTTCTAGAGCTACTTTCATTCAATTTGAATATTAGATTAACCATTTCAGTTTTAATTTTTTCAACACATATTTCTAATGAATTTGGATGACATGTTCAATATTATATATTTAATTAGTTATAACCAGCAAATTAATCACTCGTGAAAATTATTCAAATTACTGAGTAGCTGGAAGTGTCTCTTTTACACTATTTAATTCCTACAGGCTAATTTTGAGCTTTATTAGAGGATAAATTAATTAATTAATAAAATTGTCTAGTAAAGTAAATTTCCCGATGACTTTATTTTAATTAATTTAATAAAGTGACTCAAGTTATTTAAAATGCAAATATTATAAAATTCAATTTTTTTTATAGGTAATGTGCCAAAGCAAAGATCATCATGGGACTCGAGTAGACTCGAACCCAAGACCTTCCAGATGAGAGGTTTGCAACTTACCGTTGCGCTGCGGGGTGTTCCCCATTATAAAATTCACTTTATAAAGGTGCTTTAATAATATATTTTGAGCAGGAAATTAAAAGAACCTTTATGGAAGTTCTATTGGGGGATTATAAAACAAGAGTTGGAAGCTCGTTTGCACAAGCTGAATTTTATTATTGTGAAGTTTTGAAGCTTTATGTGAGAGAAAACCCTAGACTGAAAACCTTTGGGATTCTTTTCTTAGTTGATTGGATGAAAAACCATTTCAACCATCCTTGGTAGATCTGCATAGGATTCACAAGTGCATCTATTGGACAGGATTCACTATGAATGCTTAATAGTGATTAAAATGCCTCGTTTGAAGAAGGTTGCTGGAGTTTTCTTGCTCGAAGCAAGAATTTACATCAATACCCACACATTTAGTTTGTGATTGTTGATCGCTACATTTTGGGAAGTAGCATATAGAGTTTATTTTGCAAGTTGCCCAACCTTAGATAGATAGGCATTCCAAGTGGAGGCAGACTGAAAAGTTTTGGAACTAAAATGTTGGTCATTGAAATTTAGCATGAGGAGGTGGTTCAGATTGTTGCACAAACCAAAGCTGAATGTGGAGGGGTGTCGGTCTTGGGAACAATTCCTAGTGCTAGTGCAACCATTGAAATATTTTTTTGTAAATCCTAAATGGGCATGTCATAAACCAAACAACAATTGAAAGGTTCTAAGCTTTTTTTAAAAATAGGCCTAGTCATCTTGCTAGACTCGTCTAGCGAGTGCTCGACAACCAAGTCTGCAGAACTCGCCGAGGGTAACTCAACAATTCTAGGTGAGTCCTAATAAATCTTTTAACAATAATTTCCCTCGATCCTACTACATAAAGTTTGTCATGTCCCCTCCCTTCTAATCAGGACATATTTCTAATGGTGCCTTGGAGCTCATCCGTGTCTCGTGTTTAATGTCCCCAAATTTTGGTGAAATAAGTTAATTAAATTAATTATTTTAAAGTTGTCCAAATAAATTGAATATTAAAAGGATGACTTTATTTTAATTAATTTAATTAAAACTGAATTCAATAAAATAAATATTATTAAAAATCACTTTAATTAATAAAGCTCTCAAGCTTGTTCGAGAAGCTACTTCATGAGGGAAATTCTAGAAGGTTCACCAAATTGTTATAAAAGGAGGGTTTTGCAATGCATTTAATAGGTTGAGATGTTTTATGGATTTTGATATGCTGAAATTGTGTGATGTTTGACATTAGCTGAAATTTCAGGAGAAGAAAACTTCAAGGAGTTTGACAGAAGAGCTGAATGGAAACCTGGTTCTTCAAAGAGGTAGATTCGTGGAGTCTACATCAATGCCGAGTTTGTGAAGTCTCTTATGGAGACAAATTTGCAGCAAGTGCAAATATTTACAATGGAATAAATAAGGGATTCAATAATATTATAAACTATGGATTGATCAATATGGGTCGGAATTAATTAAGAATTCGAGTTAGCATTCAGCTGCGATGGCTGGTTTAAAATTGTGATGTATTCTAAAATTGTGATTGAAATTTCTGACCTCGATATATTTTATGTGTGTGCCTGATCAATAATTTGGTCTTCTAAAATTGCGAGGGAGTTAATGTTTGCTGGACCCAATTAGTGTTAATATTTCTACTGTCTGAATGGCTTTTGCAGAAGTGAAGATATATTGTTGATAATATTTATTGGCCCGTTATTTGTTCATGGTAAATATATCAACGGGAGTATATAGTTCGAAGTTATAGTCGAGCTTTTAATAAAGCTCATGTGACTATAGTCTGAGGTGAAATTATTAAATGATGATATGAATTTGTTGTTTAATATATGTCGTGAGGAGACAAATAAATGAATTGCAGAGCCATGTGAGCCATCATGAGGTGGAGGCATAGGTTCCAACTCAATCAAGGGAAAATTTAGAGGATGTGACAAAGTATTTGATTGATTGACTATCTCTTCCTATCCTCTAGTCGCAGAGTATCCTTCATAGCTACGTAAGGGATTCCATGTCTGTTGAGGGGCTGTTAAAAGTATAGGCCAATCTCCAGTGTGAAGCCAAGCATCTACTAAAGGAAGACATAGAATACATGTGTAAATCTGTCAAACACTTTGCATCCTTCCTTTTGTTTACAATTAAATCTTTGTACTATTGTCTAAATCTTATAGCTTGCTGTTTATTAGATTGAAGAAGAGCGAATAGCCATATATTCATTGAAATTCACAATTGTATGCATTCAATTTTGAGTTTCAATAACTGATTCAGTTTGCTGTTATTGTTTGCTTCAGATTTGTACGTATGACATATAAACTTGTATACAAAATCATAACAAAGCAGAAACTCAGAGAATATATCAAACCACATGCATCAAACCAGTTCAATAACCAGCTGTCTTAGATATTGCATATTCAGATTCATGAGCAGAATGAGAAGAAAGGATTCTGTCTATCTTCTTATTTGCAAGTGAAGGGGGAAATAAAAGAAATAAAAGTTGCTGGTAAAAATAAAAAGGGGTTTATAAGGAAATTATTTTTTCTCATAAAACCTAAGTGTTTTATTAAAAACCTAAGCCTGAAATAGCAGAATAGTACCTATAAGTTAATTACAAAACAACTCATTCTTCCAAAAGCATCCAAGGGAGAGGAAGCACTGTATGGATTTGGGCGAGACAAAGCAACATAGGCACCATATGCAATAGAAGACATCGTACAAAGGTCATATGAAGTAGAGACCATACAAAAGGAGTTGCCATATGAAGGAGGGAATGTACGGAACGAGCTGCTGTACATATTGAAAATTCATTGTACAACAATGAAGAAAGTGTGTTGGGGTCCATACGCAGGCATGCAAACCGGAGAAAGGGTGTCGCATGAAGAGACATCATTGTAAAGGTACAAAAGAAAAACATTGTATGTACGAATGAGCCGCACATAGCAAGCATAAGAAAGTCATATGGTAGCAAGGAGCCATACGTAGAAGTGTCATATAGGCACAACAGGAGAAAGGAGTAGTACGGATTGGAGCTGTGTGAACGTAGCTTACTGGGTCCTTGTGGAGGTGGATTGTTGTGTTCAGAGCCGTACGACAAGGAAGAAATTAAAGTTACAAGTTGTATGTGTGCAGACCATGTGGGAGGAATCGCAAGCCATATGGGTGGACTTGCAAGTACAATTGTATGTAAAGTTCCCAAAATACTGATGCAGTTTCTACAAACTCATAATTCTATGTTTCAATATTGTATGAATGCGAATTTATAAATACATGAATAAACATTCTTCTATTGGTAAAGAATAAACACTTCCACCGTAATTTTGGCAAATGACTAATATTCCACTTCACGCATTCAGAATTATTGAGTATGCAACTGAAATATTAGGATTAAAAACGCATAGAATATAGAGTCATGAATATTATCAGAGCACCTGTGCTTAAAGATGGCATTCTAGGCGATTGAGAGTCACCCCGCAGTTCATTGACATCTGTTGACACGCTGGTATCATTCTGCGGAAAACTATCTGTGTCTGACACCTTGACTTCAGCCGAGAATAGCATGTAAGTATCGCAGAGCCCGATATGCTCAGGCAATTGCTAGACAGTGCCCCATCATCTCTATCTGCCCCACTAGCTTCCAAAACGGCCTGTGGTTTCCAGTCGATTCCCATATAAATAGTGCCCCGCCATCTACCGCTAACTTCCAAGACCCCACACCTATGTGTCGAGGCGTATTCGAACCACACTTGCTAATATTGCCTGCTAACAATCAAACTGGACGTGCTTACCAAGCACGTCATATATGACACTCCTTGTCGTTTGCAAAAAGCCGTCGTATTCTAACAAACCGTGTCTCTTGCGGGAGAATGAAATACATCAGAAATTGCAACTCGGCTGACTCTTCTATTTGGCATCAACAACCAAAAACAAATGATTATTCCACTAAGAAAGATGATACTCTGACGAAAGGACTATGATTATTTTTGTCTCTACTTCCGAAACAATCTTTGTCAATATCCAAGCATGCCTCCATTCTTCGACAATCCCATTATAAGGGAAAGGATTCCCGTAATATAACTCCTTCGAAGATTAATATTTAAATTTTAGTTTAGAATTATAGCTAATACTTCAATATTCAACCTTACTTATTAATTATTTAATATTAGTATATATATTGTAAATTACCAATATTAAACAATTAATGTTATTAACTCAATATCACAAATCCGAGACATTACAAGTCCTCCCGTCCCAAAATTGCTTGTCCTCAAGCAATCGAATTTTTTAACCTATTTGATTATTGTCATCTGAACCAAAATTCTTGGATCCCAAACCAATCTGCCAAATCTTCTAACCTGACTTTGTTGCATCATTCGGATATATCTAACATTCGCTTCGGAGTGAAATCCGCTGCCCATTCTGCCAACCCTAGGATCCCAAATCCGAATACCAGCTTCAGTATTAAATGTCAAAAAGGAAAGAGTAACATTATTCATCCAAGATTCATCATTGAACTTCTCATCTATCGTCCATATCCTGATATGACTCGTGCAACCAACGGTACTCAACAAATATAACAATGGTGAAATTGATTTCATATCATTCTTATGAATCGTCATGTCCTTCTGAACCAAAGAACCAAGAAACGCACAAGAGTTCAATACCTGCAGCGCATCATCTACCTGAATCACCCACAGTGTTTGAGACTCTAACTGTAAGTTTGATTGTTCGTCCTAAAAAGTATTCACTAGAATAGTCAGTTCTGAATTTGTATGTGATTCCCTGTTCCTATACCTTTCCTTAATTCTTTGCAAATTCTCTCTTGCTTGAACAGCTATCAATTTTGCGTGTTTGGCTTTTTCCAACCACTCATTACACTGCAAGAGGGTCCTTTCTACATGTTTACACCCAACCATCAATTCCTTGGGCTCAATACCTGTAACCACCAATTCCTCACTAAATCCTTCAATCTGTTCACTTTGATGTTCTGAGTCCTGTACTGAATGTGGTAACCCTGAGGCCTGTGATAACAAATCTTCCTGACTGATGTCATTAATGCCCTCTACTTGTTGCACTTCCCCAATTCTTGAAGGGATGACATGTTCACTTGTCATTCTCTCTGCGTAAGCCATACTCAATTGTAAACACAAATCACTAATCTCTTTGTCCTTATCTTCAGAAAACCTGATAGCG
>MU224579.1:1030234-1049409 GCA_018584345.1 Thuja plicata
ACTTTAGTCTTACGTATTCCTCTGTCACGCCTGTGTCTTGGATCCTTCTCTTGCCACGTTTATTTTTTCTTTCCTCTACCACGTCTCCTTCCTGTTCGTGCCCATTGTTTCCTATTCTTATCAATTAAATATGTGCGGGGGGGTATAAGTTGCAACTCACTATCGCGCCTCCCCACCCAACAATAATCACATAATCGGCATTTATTAATAATCGTTTAATATCACTTTGTTTATTAAATCGTTATTTATTTATTATTTTTAAATATTATAACAATTAGATAATATAATATATGTTACATTATATATTAATTGGTAATTGTTTTATATTACATTTTTTTATTAAATCAATTCCATAATATACGTTTATTTATTTCTTTAGACATTTAAACAATTAATATATTAATTTGACATTTTATTATCATATATTAATATAAAAAATATATATATTAATATATTAATATATAACAATATAATATATTGATTAATAATATTTGCATTTTATTATTTACAAAAAAAATATTAAAATTTTATTATTTACACCAACATTTAGATTTTATTATCCCTAATCGAGGATCATTACAGACTCTTATTTGGACCAGGCTTTACAACCTCTGAAATATTTTTACTATTTTTGAGCTTCAATAACTTGGGCAGCCGCTCCTTGAACTGGACCATGAATGGCACCTTGGCTGCCATATCGTGATCATTATTACTGTTTTGCTGCTCAAGTTGATCTTCGTGATACCTGCACTAGTCTAAAAACATGTTCTCTTTTCTTGTTTTGGAAATATGGTATTGTCTTTTCTTGAAAACTGTGGATAGTGATGTTGCTTATGGTAATGCTGCAGTTGCTTTTGTTACTTCATTCACTTGGACAACATCCTGTCTTTATTGTTCAATTAACATCTTTGCTCTTATAATGGTGATCTTTGTTTTATATAAGCTTCCTTTTCCCTCTTTTATGACCACGCCACATGCCTGATCCGTACTTACATCTTTGCAATGTTGCTGCTTTGTACCTCTTTTTATTCTCAGATTTCCACATGATAACACCAAACACTCTCTCTGATGTTAAAAAGAACGTCAGGCATATTACTAACATTTGCAACTAATCATTAGTGGCACTGTGATTTTGTCCTACAACAGTGATTGTCCTTACTGGTAATAATGATGTAGCAGTACTCCTTTGTCCTCTACTTCATGAGTAGCATTGGAAATCCCTTGAAGCACATGAAAGTTGTTTTACACAGTGAATATCCTCTTTAAAGTGTAACTAATCTTTAATGGAAGAGTCAAGCATCCCTTTCTGATGACTGTTATGCTCTTTTCCTCCCAAAAGCGATCATTTATAAAACACAGAAATGTCTGATATATTTTGACATCTGCTCCAGTGCCTCTGATTTTGGCATTCTTGAATGGTACTGTTAAAATGCACTTGATATTGTTGTTGCTTAAGTGGTATCTTTTTTTTCATTCTTTTGAGAGTCGTGTCTTTTAAATGAAACATAATGCATAATCTGGTAAACATGTGAGCCTGCACTTGGTTTTGCCATCATGATCCCCGCAGCTGCATCTCCTTTATATTGCAGCCTTTGATTACTTGTCATGATTGTGTGCACATATTTGAGCCACTGTTACCTGTACATCATTCAGACTTGTCTTCTCTGTTCAATGCTGCTGCCTACTGTAATCTGATGCCTTAAACAATCACCATTTAAACACTAGATCCCTCAAGGACTACTCTTCTATCGTGAATACCACTGTCTCTTCTGCTTACCATGAATGGTCATAATGCTGGACTTTTATTATATTATCTGATCCATAACTGCTCTTGTAGATGCTTGAATGTTATCATACTCCTTCCATTTTGTCAATATGCCTCTATGATGTTATTTTGACAGTGGCTTGCTACTGTGTATGTTGTAGCTTCTATTCATTCTTAATGGCAATGCTGTTATCATTTTTCACTTGTGCTCTGTTCTCTATTCTAAACGCGCACCCTTGAAATAAAGCTAAAAGAACCTGGATGATTATTGACTTCTATTGTTGTTCCTGTTCTTTAATTTATTTCCAACGATATGCCTGGATTTTTCTAAAATTGTACTCATGCTCGGATTAGGCAACTGTATATCCAAGACCTCCGACTTCGTTACTGGCTTAAAAAATTGGATTTTTCCTCATATCCAATCTTTTGATGACAAGCCAAGCATGTTGATTCTCACTGTCACTCTGTATTTGATGATTGTTACCAGCATTAATATCACTTCACTTTTTTGATATTTTGTAACAACCTACATGAATGCTCCTAGTCTTCTGACTGTACTTTCTTTGAATACCTATGACAATAAATCTTGTAGCATTCTGGACTATGATTGTTAGTGCATTTGAATCTTGATATAGCTATTTCATTGATTCATCGTCTGATTTGTTCCATGTGGCATGTGATTTCACCATCTTATGTTGCATACCATCTTGATGCTATTGTCTCATTGTAGTTGATTTGCTATCCTGTAGTGCGCTGGGCTCAACCCTTGTGGGAGCCACATATTACCCCACATACTATTCAAACACCTGTCTCTACACATTGCACAAACAGCTAGAAATAATAATGCATTTTGGCCTTAAATTGTGCATGGTTATGTGAGTAAATATGCGTGAAGAATGATCAGTGATTGCTTAGAACATAGTTCTAAAACATTGCTTTTGACATTTTTCAGGATACAGGGCAGATAGGCAGCAAAGACCAAAAGAGCCTACTAGGAAAAGCGGAAGATCAAAATCCCCTTCCACACAAGTCAGTCATTCAGGCAATGACTAGCCCTTCTTCATCCATATTTTCTTTTGTCTTCACTAGTACATATATTCATGCATTGTTCGAATTCAAGATGCAACGAATTATTTCTAGCTAGTTTCATGGCTTGTGTGAAGCATGTAAACAATACTTTGATGAATAAAATATTATATTTTCAGAAAAGATTTCTTCAATATTCTTTCTATGTTGTGTTTTTTTCTTCATTAAATGTAATAATTAATTCATGAAGTAATGTCAAAGTTATTGCATTTGATATCAAAAGCACATGATGTAGAATAGAAATCAGAATGTACCTCTTTTGATTTGAAACACAATGGCTCTACCTGATTGAGCATGTAGGTGAAAATTTGGTAACAGTTGCACTTTACATATACAAGGGAAGTGAGTCAACTTGCACTTGTAATTGGGTCTTAGAGACCCCATTTCAAGTGGTTTTAAATGCATTTAGGACTGCATTGGATTTTGGAAGGTCAACTGCAAGTTTTGGGAAGAATCTTATATTTTACAACTGTAAAACATGCACCTCAAGGCCAAATTCGGATCCTGGGGAACATATTACAATTTTGGGAAGAACCTGTTGTTGGAATGAAAACTTGTAATAATACTTTCAAAACCCAAAATCAAGAAATAATAATATATCAGGTCTTAGAAGACATAACACAGGTTTGGGAAAAATGTTATTTGTATTCTCAACTTTTAACACGAACTTGCAATGAGGGTCTAAAAACCTGAAATGCATCTTAGGTACTTGTGGCATGATTCTATGATGAGACGACTGTTATTTGTGTATGCTGGTTGTTCTGACTTGTTTTGTAACTCAGTGTTTAATCTCTATCATCACAATCACAAGGATCTAAAGAACGCTGTCATCAACTATGTGCTTTGGGTTCTCATAGGTTATCATGCATTTGATGCCAGATCCCTTTCATCTCCAAATTTGTAATGCTTCTTCTATGACTTGTTCCACTAAAACTTGAGATGTCCATTCATGAAAGAAGATCCTCTTACATCACAATAAAAGACTCTCACTGCTGCTCACTTTCCCTGAACATGCTTTCAATGAACTCTCAGTTACTGCTCTTGATCACTTTGATTAATGCACTGAATATCATTGTTTCGACTGTTAAAATAACAAAGTCTTGTCATCATTTGATTATTCTCTTTCCCCTATTCATTGTCCTTTGCATCTCTGTTTTTGGCTCTTTTTCTATGAAACCATAGTGCTCTAACCTTACTGTCTCATGACATCTTTTTGTTGTTAACATTGTCTTACTGCTCTAACATCCTCATTGTCTTTAAACATTGTTGAGCACCTTTGCTTACAACTTTGTTAGTAGTTGTGCACTATTACATGCACCATTACTAGAGACATGAATCTCTTTGATGAATCACACAAATCATTGCATCATGCTGATGTTTCCTCCCCTTTATAGTGTGATAACCTCCCAGGTTATCCAATTCAATAACTTGCAATTTTTTTTGTTTTTGCTTGGTTTTGTGATATTTTGCAATTTTAATAAATAAAATGAAGTTGTCAGGCAAGAATAATATATAGAATTTGCAATTTAAATACAATAAATGGAAAAACAATGGTTGCAATATTATTAAATGTTCAATACATGATCAAATATGATTTCCAACATCAATGTTCATACCCGGAAGTAATATAGAAGACTTTGGCAAAATCTGGAAATGATTATCAGCACTCAGGAATTCTGAGACAGCAGCAAATGATCCAACAATTTCCAACGCCTAGGCTGCTGGGTGAACACCTACTACTGCTGGAGTAAATTCAGACAAATATTAAATGCCAAATAAGCTCTTGTATGTAGCCGCCTAGCAAAGAAAGCCCTTCCTTAGAAATCTGGGTGAGATGCTGGACTGTAGCTGCAATTTGATGCTTGGAATCTAGTATAAATGGCAGCCAATGATGAATATTTGGGTCTGCAATTAATGAACCTTCAGAAACCTTCAAACCCTTGATGTATTTCTCAGACTAAAGCACAAATAGAACTCCTGTATGAAGTCCTCGAAAGCAATAATTCGGTTGATCTCACACCCTCAAAACTGCAAAAAATAATGAAGATTGAACAATCTCCAATGCCCTGGTACAGCTGAAACCCTTGTTTCAATTGCACAAACTCCAAAGACACCAAATTTGCAAAGACAAATGAACATTAATAATCAGGTTGATTTTCTTTTTGATGTGCTTTTACAACCCCAATCTCCTTAATAGCATTTAAATCCACTTTCAAATCCACTTTAGGTTTTTAATAACACTTTATAATAAGTCTTCAAACTTGGGTGCTCATATTCATGGATTATAAATGCACTTTAATATCATTTGAAATAATATAACTTGTGTGCCCACTGACTTTATAAAATACATTAATATTTTGGCCTCCAAAATATAATCCATTAATTGCACTTTAAGTCACTTAAATGAAGGGTCATGGCCCCATTGACTATAAAGTGACTTTTTAACTTTATAAATAATTATTAATAAAGTAATCACTTTAAAGTGATTAATAATTAAAATAACATGACTCCACAAATAACCATTATTTCTCAATTCCGTCTTAACCTGGGAGTTAACCATTGTGACCACTGTGCACCCAACTGCCTTACTAAAAATAGTAAGGGTCTCTCTCAATCAACCACTGACTTACTATAAATAGTAAATCCCTCATTATCTGATTAAACCAATTGTACATTGCAGGCATAGCCTGTTCAGATTCCTTGCTATAAATAGTAACCCTGACTTTCCTAAAATTGTCACTTACTATAAGTAGTAAGTGAGCCAAACTAAGTCCAACGAAGTCCAAACCTAAACATCTGCTAAGCTCTGACAGAGAATACACACTGATCTCTGCCAAAAGGGGACCCTCTATCCAACTGCCTTAGCTTATGAGGGCCAATGATAGGCTAATCAACAAACTCTAATGCTCGCGAAAATAGGGACATTACATATAGTCAAAAGCCTTGGAACTGTGTTTTCATAGCAAAACTCAATAATATGACCACAACCTATGCAAGGAGGTATCATCGGATCTTGAAGATCATATTACAAGTTGGGAAAGTATATGAAATTTGCTTGCATTTGAGCATTGAAAAACCGACTTTCATCTATGATCAGTTCTTTGTGCAATGAAATAATTGTTCTTTGTGAATGTTGACTATAGACTGTAGACTGTCGCTTTCTTCTTTCGCGGTCAAAATGAATAAGACTTGAAGAAGAATGAATTCTTCAATTGTTGCCCATATCATTCAAATACAATTTGTAATCTGAACTAAGAATCCTAATTATACTTGTAATCGGTGGGCACAAAGGAAGAACATACAGGAAAACTAAAACGTTCTAATAAACTTGAAAAGAATACTTCAAAACACCAAAATGCAGCCTAAAAATGCGTTCACGTGCAAAAACGTGAATGGAAACATTAAAAACGAACTAGAAAAGAGTGTAATTGAGGGTTTATTGGGCTGTTTTGGGAAGAATAGGTGTTCAAACACAAATCAAATTCCCCATTGATAAATGCATTCTCCAGTTCGAACTAAATCTTGGAAGACATATGGGGAATCTCAAGCTAGAAAAATGTACAAAGGCATCTCATTTCGAGTACTAACACTCACGATGCAAGTTAAAAACAAGTTCCAAATTTGTATCACTTCTAATGAAGCCCAAAATTACAAATATAAAAATATCGGGTTTCATATAATAAAATACAAGTTTAAAAAAGTTAAAAACTTGCAATTTGGTTTGCATATGCTGATTTACAAGATGTTTGACTTGTAAAATAGACTTAAAGATGAATTTTCGAGTTTCAAAAAGTACTTTGCAAGCTTTTAAAAATATAAAACTTTGCATTTCAGGCCTCAATGGCTGATTTAAAAGATTTTTTATAATGAAAATACAAATAAAGAGGTCAGCTTTTATAAGACAAGTTACAAGTTTCTTTGGAAAATATAATGCAAACTCATAACTCGTATTTGTTTTACTTGGAATGACAACTTAAAAACCCGAATTTCACTTAAACCAAAGGTAACTCAACTTCAAAACACAATGAAAACACAAAATAATAAGCTGAAATCGGATCTTGAGAGGGCCATTACAAGTTAGGGACTTCTATTTTACTTGTAATGCCAATTACTTACAACTATATGCCAAAGATCAGACGTTGAAGGAAAACATGCAATGCAAGCTCTAAAACCCGAAATTGAACAGAAAGCCAACTTTTAGACACTTAAACTCGACACAAAAAAAGGCAAAGAACTTAGTTTTGCTAATGAATGCTAAGATGATGGAAATATGCCTCAAAAAGCATGTCAAAGCCTTGAAACGTCAAAATTTCGGTAAGTTATCCCTATTTTTTTACAAATAAAAAATTAGGGACAATAGTATCCATGATGATTGAGCATTAAAGTACACAAGTGAAAGTTGGCAATAAGTTCCTAGCATGTATACGTCTAGTTATACACATACACACAAAATAAATACTAAGCCATATGTTACACACACACACACACATATATATTATAATTCTAATGTTGTTCCTAGAGCATGTGCGACTTGATGCTAGCATGATAATTGTTTCATTTTATCAACCCAAGGAATATGTAAAAGTAAAATCCCTTACTAAATCTGACCTTGAATTATAACTGTAATAAATTACTTAATTGTAATGCAATAGCTGAATGAGAAGTTTCAGATGGGCATGTTTGAAATTGATGTTGTTTTATGGATTAACAATTCACAGTTTTTCCTTTGAGAAATAAACATGTAATGCCATCTGATGCTAAGGATTAATAATTATACAACAAAAACTAGTTTCTGTTCTTTATCTCTGAAACTCTCAGTTTGAGACTGAGTCTATTACTCTGAAGGTGCACTACATACATGTAAGCTATGTAGAGAGTAAGTGGAAGGTTGCACCATTGATATTTGACCACACAAGCAACTTCTCAGCACAAAGCAACTCACTGCTGCTATTTATTATTTCCAGGACCGACAGTCAGTTGCACTTGTTTCATTTGATGAGTTCAACAGGGGTTTGGCAATGAAGCTTAATGCGTGTAAAATGACAAAGAAACATAAAGTAAATGCTAATGGAATCAAAGTAAATACTTCAAGAATAGTAATACTATAAACCTGACCTTTGTCATACAATCCAAGGGGAAACAGATATCAGGAAGCATTCAATGTCAACGCAATTAATGTGCAGTATTGCAATTCCCTGCAATAAGCATTCACAGTAGTATTTGTTCCCAGCTTCTTGTCGAATCTTTGAGTGTTGTGTAATAATTATGCCCGAGCAAAATCAAAATGGAAATGCACCACTGTCCAAGAAAACTGCAGATATTCTTAATCAAAGACAACCACTTTCTTGATGTCGCGGCTTATACAGCCTGGCCTGCATGTCTCATAGTGTCACTCAGCATTGTCTCATGGTTCTGAAGTTGACCTGTCGAATCCCAAACCCAACATAGAACAGGAGCAATATGAATTTCTCCACCTCCCACTCAAACCAGAACAGACACATCCCTCTTTGGCAATCACGGTACCATGGAAAGACCACGTTAATAATTTTTGCCTCCGCAACAAATCATATGCACCCCTAGAACATTAATCATATTGAGGAAACAATGAAATATATCTATTTCCAATTGTCCAATATTAATCTTTCCAAACTCATGACTTCTGTTGGAATACATCACACCCAAGGTGGGCAAGCAAATTTTTTTTTTATCAGTAAAAGGCCTCAGCCAAATTTTATTAATCAATATCATAAATACAAAGATACATTTCCTCCATTCAGTACAGGCACCGGTAGGAAAGAATGGAGGGAAGAAAACCTTCGGTCTTGCCTGGGACTCTGGTAGTCCAGATTGAATTTATTTATAGGTACATAAAAGCTCCTACGAGCTATACAAATATATTCAGTATGATATTTACAACAATTACATTCAGTGTGATAATACATTCAATGTGATTAAAGCTCCTTCGAGTATAGTTCCTCATATTCACGTAGTAACCGCGATACTTTACCAGACCAACCCTGCAACTTGACATCATACCATATCTATCTCGGAAACAAGTTAGTAACTGAGCATAAATAATAAGGATCAATAATCATTTTAGAATCATTTAAGAGCCTAAAACCGGGTTAGTAAAATAAACACTTTCAACCAACACCAGTCCTATTTTTATCAGCCCCCAAGTTTGCTAGCTTATCAACCACCAAATTACCTTTGCGGTAGATATGATTTATAGTATAATGTCCTAGAAGTTGAATGATCCCCGCGGCCTGTTTAGCGTAACCATTAAGATGCTAGCTAGAAGTCTCTCCTTTCCTAATGGCATTGATTACTAAAGTCGAATCTCCTTCAATCTCTAATTTGTCTATACCCAATTGTATACTAAGCTTTAAACCACCAATAAGGGCTAAGAATTCTGCCACATTGTTGGATTGGATACCTATCGGTTCAGCCAATTTGGCCACCAGTTACCCATCACTATTATGGATACAGGCCCCAATGCCTGCCTCCCCCGGGTTGCCTCTAGCCACCCCATCAAAGTTTAGTTTGCACCACCCAAGAGCAAGTCGGGACCATTTACATTCTTGTCGAAGCTTGGCGGTGTTGGATTTCGGGTTATGGGTCAAAGGAGGGATCTTGAGGCCGGTTCATAGATTTCTAGTTCTATCATCCCGCGAAGCAAATGTAGTTGGATGATTGCCCAAAAAGTTCCTATTATTAACTACTTCCACAATAGCCGCTTCCAATTTATTTAGAAATAGAGGCAGGGGTAATTCGGTATCCCTAAAGATCCTTCTATTTCACTCCTTCCAGGTTTCCCATAGGAGAAGTGATGGAACAATGACCCAGATACAGTTGTATGAGTCTTTGTAGGAAGGTCGAGGCCATCCTTTAAGGAAGTCAATCAAATGAAGGGGTCAGAAAAAAGCCAGTTGAGTCTCCTTTTTAACCACAACCAACAACTCTTTGTGAAGGAGCAGGTGAGGAAGAGGTGATCTATGTCTTCTTTTTTGCACAACACACATCGAGAGGGTGCATAGTACCCCATTTTCCGAAACGTGTCCGCAATTAAGAGTCTACCATGTAGGGTCAACCAAGTAAACATCCCTGCTTTGGGTAGGCAGAGTTTGTTCCAACACAAATCTAAAGGGAGCTTGGTGGGGGTATAACCTTTTCTTTTGTAAAGGAAATTGTATCCATCTTTCACATTATATTCTCCTGATTTAGATGGGGTCCAAATAACTTTATCCATCTCAGTGTTAGGGGAAATATTCCTAGAACTCGGGATGAAACTAAGTTGATTAAAAAATTCCTCAGAGATAAGATTCTTCTCAATATCTCATTCCCATCCTAGAGCTGGGTTCTCAAAGGGAAACCTAAGGTAATCTTTAACATAAATTCCTTGTTGTGTTTTAAGAAGATCTATGGAGTCCTTATCATTAATCAAACTAGAGATGGATGGGTATCCCTCCCATGAATCATCCCAAAAAAGGGCCTCATTCCCATTACCAATTCTCCATGAAACAAAATTATTAATAAGTTCCTGACACTCCCTTATAAAGTTCCAAATTCTAGATACCTTTGGGGGGGAATCGTGTCTAAGGAGGATACTAAGCGGGCATTTCCGTCCAAATATTTATTTCTAACGATCTTTACCCATTTAAGGTCAGGTTGCTTAATAATTTTCCATACTAATTTAGCCCCTAAAGTTAAGTTCTGGTCCCTAATATCCTTCATACTGGCTCCTCCATCGGGTTTAGCTTTGCAAATAGTGTCCCAAGAAATTAGTGTTATCTTCTTACGCTCATTGGCTCCTTGCCAAAAGAAAGTCCTAGTTAATCTCTGGTTGATGCCCGACGGAAGTTTAAGACAAGACATCTGATAAATAGGGATTGCAGCAACAACTGATTTCAACATGGTTGCCCTGCCAGTAGATGTTAACCATCTGCCTTTCCAAGCTTCGGTTCTCATTTCAACTTTGTCCAACACAATCCCCCGAAGAGAGGAGTCCTTGACTCCTTTATCAAGAGGTATTCCTAAGTACTTAGTGGGGAGGGAACCTCTTTTAAAATCCATTATCCTGAGAATTTCTATAATTCTGATTTCCGGGGTATTAAAAAAGAAATTTTCAGATTTGCTCTTATTGATGATTTGGCTCGAAGCCTGGCAAACTATTATTCAAGCCTTCTAATTCTATAATGTTTGGCATTAGCCAAAAAGAGCTCAACCTTCAAATTTCAATTTTCAAACATAAGCCTAGCCACTAGAGAAATATTTCAAACGTGGTTTCCTCAGAGCCAATTAAATAAATTATTAATCACTGGATTAATGTATGCCTTATAAGCAAAGCCACGGGTTGGCATCGATACCCCAATATTTACTAAGTGACTGCTTCAGATTAAATGATAGGGCCCACCATATTTAGTTTTGAACTTAAGCAACATTGTTCTTTATTCTCAACGCCAGGTATATGCATATAAATCTTCAGCAATGAAATATTCTGAATGTCATAATTCAACAAGGGGAAATATAAATATTCAAAAAATAATAATCTTTTCCCTTCAATTATGATAAAGCATTGGTTACCTATACAAAATCTTTATCACTGCAAAGAAGACTTCACAATTTAGCCCAATTGTAGACTCTATTGCAAATCTACCTCTTTGAAGAAGAACTAGGTTTCCCTCTAGCTCTCTTATTAAATCCCTGAAGGTTTTCGTCTCTAGAAAATCCAGTTGATGCAAATGCAGCAGACAAATTCTTCATATCAAAATAATATTTGAACATCTTTCAAAATTCTCTCTATGAGCTTTTATAACATTCTCCAGGAAACTCTTGGCTTTCCTTCAGCCTATCTCTTCACCTTCCATTTCCTTGTCTTTTACTTTTGAAAATAAAGTGACTTTTATTTTATGATCTTGGCTGGCAAAATAAGTAACTTTAATTGCTCTATTAGATAATTTAATTAAGCTGCCAAGTTGTCTTTCGACAACTTAAATAATTATTTAATTAATTTTCTAATGTCCCATAAAGGGGACATTACAGTCCTCCCTCCTTTGAGTCTGCATATCAATACCAGGATCCCAAATAAATCTGCAAATAACTCCATTGTACAACCTGGAACAACTGAACTCAAAATCAAAACATCTCTAAAAATAAGCATAACAAGCATCAGAAAAATGCAAACTGAAAATCCTGCAAGTTGTGCAACCTCTTTCTGATGGTGAGTTCATCTCATACCATGATGGAGTATAATCCTCTTTATACCAATCATTCAGTCCCTTCTTGTTTTTCATCATAAACATGTTTAACTCGTCAACTTGCAGGGTAAAAGAGAAATGATATGCACTCCTCACAATGCAATCAAGCTAATATGTTCCACCTTTTTGCAAAGACTAAAGTTCACAACTATTGAACTCGTACCCGTCATGCTTTCACTGCCCCACTCTAATAAAACTATAGCCTGAATCCCACATCTCACCTATGTCATCTAAATAAAGAGGCATTCCATCATCCAACTCGAAGAGTGGATTATCATATATCACCTTCTTGTCTACTTCAAAAAACGGATTAACAGCAAACTGGAAAATTGTCTCATACTGATTTATACTTTCATTTTCTGATTCCTCAATCAAGTGGGCAGCAATGTATTCATCCTAACATAAAGATGCACCTTTGACTTTAGCCTCCATCCGGTGTGCTAAAATTACTCTATGCTCGCCAGATAATGAAGCCTCCAACACTACCTCTTTCCCGTCTTGTAAGAACTCCAACTACATCTTGTGATGATCCAAGGTGTACCTACCAATAGACTAAAGCCATTGCATGCCAAGAACCACATCAAGTTGTTCTAGCTTGATCACATAAAAGATATCAGTCAATGCGTAGTTCCCAAATTGAATACTAAGTTGAGGAAATTTTGTAGTGCAACTCAAGGTTCCTCCACTAGCAACTATCACCTTAAAATGTGAGAATTTCTCAACCTGTAATCCACGGTCTGCAACTAGCTTCTCGCCAATAAATTTGTATGTAGCTTCTGTGTCTACCAAACAAACTACTGGTTGTCCCTTAAGTAATCCCTTTAATCGAAAGGGATATTACCAAGGTACCCCTGACAATGTAGCAATGGTAACTTCAGGCTGGTCAATCCTATTTTCATCTTTTCCCATTGAAGGCTCCTGATTATCAATGTCCTCACATTTGTTCTCCTTAATCCTATCTTCATCCTTTGAAGATACCTCAATGTAATAAACTTTCCCTTTTCCCTGGCACCTATGTTCGGGAGTCCATGGTTCTTTACAAGTGAAACATGGTTTCTTCCTCCTTAGTTCATTTCTTGTCTCATAATCCACCTTAGGAGGAATAATCTTAGGTTGATCATCAATTTTCATATTTGATCTAGAGCCTTTGAAATTTCCTTTAGGCTGTTGAAAAGTAGATGAAGAATCTAGGTCCATTGCCATTTTAATTACATCCTGTAATGTGTTTGGCTTAAGAACTTTCACAATCCCCTTGAATTTTTCATTCAACCCTTCGGTGAACAGCATTATCTTCCTTTTCTCTGACATATCTGGAACCATAATTGAGATCCTCCAAAACTCATTGATGAAGGAATCCAATGAACCGCTATGTTTCAGTTGTGCCAATTCTTTGTAGAAGACTTCAATATCCTTCCTGTCAAAAAGAGCAATCAGCTTAGTATTGAACTCTTCATAAGAATTAATCAATACATGATCTTGTGTTATGGAGACCATGATGCCACCAATCGTATATCGCTCCCTCCAAGTGCATATTAGCAAATTTAATAGCCTTTGTTTCCTTCATGGATTTAAGTGTCAGGAGGGTGTCTAACTTGTAGGCTAAAAATTATGCAAGTAACTAAGACTATAACTTGGCAAAATTGTAACTTTAGAAAGCAGTTTGTGAAATTTATTTCTCCTCTCAGCAATAGGGGAGGCTCCCTTCTTACCGTAGGTGGCTTCAACGGAAACTGAACTAAAACACAAACAATTCCTATTGCTACGATAATACCGGTGGCTTAAGGGTTGATGTAAGAACAACACTTAAGACAGCAGTTTACTTATAATAAATTGAAACAAATACAGTAACACCAAGTCTCCTGTACTTACTTCGAAAGATGATTATGAAAACAGAATAGCCAGGAAAGCACAAAGTCTTCCACTAAATATCCTCTTCCTTAACAAAAGAACTTATCACTAAAGCCCAAAGTCTTCAGCTTTAACTTATTGCAGTCACTTCTATCTATAACAATTTGTCCTCCTACAGCACAAAGTCTTCAAAAGTTCAAATTGCCTCTGAATGCAATAGGCAGCTCAAAGTTTGCATAATTGAATTCAAATCCCTCTTGGGAAAAACTCCAAAACTCACAATCAATATCCAAAAAATGTCATCACATTAGCACCTTGAATCAACACAAAGTTTGAAAGCAAGTTGCCCCTTTTATTGAAAGCAATCTGATTTACATCCAAGCACAAAGTCTCAGAGTGCATATACAAATTGGCAGAATTTTCTTGCATTGCCAAAAGATAGATAATACAATAGGTCTCACTCCTTTATATAGGAAAAGAGGAGAGAGAAAGGTGGAGAGGAAAAAGGAAACCCTTAACCACCTTGACTTATTCAATACATATCCTAAACTAACTAACTTTGACTTATTCAATGCTACAGAGCTTAATGCACTTGTAACATGATTACATGGATCAACTTTACATGTGATACTATCGCAAACAATTACATCTTGTTTACATTCTACATGTAATCTGTCAATTACAAATTTACAAAATGCATAATGAAAGCATTCTAAGTGTCTGACAAGACACGATATCTATTTGCATCATCCTATGTCGGTCTTCATGCTGCTACAGGATGCCCGATGATTGATGTGTTCTGGTTTGGTGAAAGCATCTCGAACCGGAATATGAATCTGCATCCTTGATTGTTCCACATCATTGTGGTGATTGCTGGAAAAGCATCTTTTCATTATCATTTCAGTCTTGAAAGCATTCTATGCCAACCATCATTGCATCTCCCATCCCTTTCTTTGTATGACTACATCATGTTGTTGTTCTCAAGCACAGACCTGGAAGAGTATGCATATGGGATATAAGTGGAAGGCCTTTGAGCAACAAAGGGTGAAAGATTTTAGGCAAAACCAGCTCTTCACATGAGGGAAAAACCAAAAATGGATTTTTTTAAGTGTATTGCACATGCGGACAGCAAGCTTTATGGTGGAGGAATGTAGGAAAAATGAACAGTATGGCGTCTACTTATAAATGGAAGTTTGAATTACCATTACAAGTGAACCGGTAGGCAACTTAGAACTACCAACGAGAAGTTTAAGTCCCGTGGTAGTCATGTAGAAAGCATGGAAAAGGTATACGGAAAGCATGAAGGTGGGCTTTTGAGTTGTTTTTACATGATGAAAAGAAAGGCTTGCTTCTCTTGTGTATTTTATCCAAAGAACATGGTTTTTAATCATGACTGCACATGCAAGAAAAATGAGTGTTTGGAGCTTTTTCATGAAGGGAAGACCTTGCATCTCTTCTTGCATCATTTTTGAGAACATAGGAACTTCCTTCGCAAATGAGAAGATCTTGGCGCACTTTACATATGCAAGGGAAGAACTTGCACTTGTAATCAAGTCTTAGAAACCTGATTTCAAGTGATTTTCAATGCATCTAGGACCACATTCGAATTTGAGAAGAACATTCGCAATTGAGAAGATCATTTTATTGCACGTGTTGAATATGCAATAATGTTTCTAAAACCCAAGATTATGAATATGATACATAATTCGGATCCTAGAAGGCATAACACAGTTGCAAAAACATGGGAAGAACATACGTGCCATGGGAAGAACATGGGAAGAACTTTCTTCAACTTGCAACATGAGCTTGTATCATTGAGGGGAAGAACAAACTTGATGCATCTTACAATGAGGGGAAGAATCTTTTTGTATTTTTTGTGTTCAATTTGGAAGAACATTCTTCCATCTCCTGGGGTAGTACTTACAAAACCAATTTGGAAATACTTACATATCTTTGTTGTCTCTACTTTATGTCATGAATGTCCTACTCCTAGATCATCATTTTTGGACATCTTTGTTCTACATATGCTTGTGAAATAATGGTGCCCACTTCAATGCTCTTGTGAGAATGAAGAAATTATTTCACGGTACTATCATTAGGTCTTTTAGACTCAGAGTATCAATTGTTGTCGGGTATAATGGTATAATGTAATTATGTGTCGCTTGGGAATTAGTTATGACCGGAGGCTAGGGAGTTGGCACACGGTTACCAACCGTCGCATCCCTTCGGTCCTTTATATCCTTGTACTACCTTCGGGTAAAGAATCATGCTATGCACGGGCAATATTGTATTGTAATCGCTGGAATGAATGAATGAGAATAATTGTCATTTACTTTATATATATCATGTTCTGTGTGTTTTGCAAGTAGACTAGGTTACCCCAGCGGGTAAACATTTGGTGCCGCTGCCTAGACGAACGCAGGAAGAAGAGAACCGGATGGCGTACGGACATGATGGGTTTATCTGTTGATGAAATCAATCCCAAGGCGGACGACGCACATACAGAGTTGTACAAAGGCGAAGACAACCAGACACGGGAGTTCAGGATCCTCTTCCAGGCGGCAATAGAAACCTACGTCCGTCGGGAGGCCTACGAAGCGAAAGTTCCACAAAGTGCAGTGTGGTCGGCGATTGAGGCGAATCCCGCAGCCAACCGCTTGCTAAACCACCTTCCACGCCTGTTGGCACAAGTAAAGCTCGCACAACGTGCCAGACGGGAGGAGACTGCTCGAGAGGAATGTCGTCAGGAAATCTTCCGCGCATACGAGGCACGGGAACAACTTCGTCACCAGCAGGAAGGCGATGGCAACCGGAGGGGACTCTGAGATGTGAGGACAGCAAAGTTAGCTATGGAGGCACAGGTTGCTAGGGAGAGACTTTCTTTTGAGCAGCACCTGGAGGAGATACCTATCTCACCCAGGCTCGGGAGGCTGCGGACCAGAAGGAGAAAGAGTTGTTGGAGGCTGCCATGATGGTTAAGAATGCCCTGGAGCACCGGATGGTTGCCGAGCAGGACTTGAAGGCTCGGACAGAACAGGTCTGTGCGCTACGAGCTCAGTTAGCTTCCTCCACCTCTTCAGGGATGCCTTCTCAGACCCCTTCTTCTCAGTTGTGATTCTTTGGTTATAGTTACTTTTGTCCCCATTTTGTTGTTAAGTCGTCGGAGATGACTTGTTTTTTTGGGGGGGGATGATGTTATCGGGTATAATGGTATAATGTAATTATGTGTCGGTTGGGAATTAGTTATGATTGAAGGCTAGGGAGTTGGCGCACGGTTACCAACCGTCGCGTCCCTTCGGTCCTTTATATCCTTGTACTACCTTCGAGTAAAGAATCATGCTATGCACGGGCAATATTGTATTGTAATCGCTGGAATGAATGATTGAGAATACTTGTCATTTACTTTATATATATCATGTTCTATATGTTCTGCAAGTAGACTAGGTTACCCCAGCGGGTAAACATCAATCAACAATGTATGAAACTTCTGAAACAATGCTTTATATCTCCTTTATAGGACATTTTGACCTTGTGAAAATGTCTCCTAGTTCAGCCATCATGAATAATGGATTCAACATCATTCATTACCATTGTTTTGGATAAAATTCTGCTCCACTCTGATATAAATGTTGCCATGCCCAGAGTCACCGAGATCCCACTGAAGCCAATCATCAAACACATCGATGCTCGAATCCCAAACTATCATACTATCATGCCCATCAATCTCTTCTAGAGTCTCATAGGTTAGGTACAACTTGTTGTTTCCATGAGGAAGCCCCTCACATAAAGAGGTGTCAATCATGCATGCCTCGTGCCCAACCAAAGAATAAACTCCATAATCAACTAACTGTAGAGATTGCTCCTACAAGGAATCATCGGCAGAGTCTGCATCCCCAAGAGGTTGATCAACCATTGGTAGAGCCTGCTCATTCGAAGGATCACTAATACAGTCTGTATTTCCATCAAGTTCATAGTCGAGTGTTGGTTCGACGATATTTGTGCAAGCATCTTCTTTCAGAATGCTTTCCTTCATCTTGGACTCGGGTACCAAATAGATTTTTTCCTTGTAGTAAATGATGTTGCCAACCACCTTGTATTTGTCATCCTGCACTTGACCATCCAACAGTTGGCATGCAAAAGTATTCTTGGAGTATTCAATCAATAGATGTGTTTGCCAATCGAATGAGACCTGAGATAGAGACCATATGGCATCGTTGGGTGTCATAGTGTGATCCAAGTCAAAAAATCTTAATCTCCCCAACAGGCTGGCAAGATCACCAGCTCTGATACCACTGTAATGTCCTGGGCGATGGAAGTCACCCGGCAGAAAAGTCACCTGAGGGCAAATACCTGACAGAAAGTCACCCGAGGGCAAATACCCGACAGTAACGTACCTGAGGGCAAATACCCGACGGCAATGTACCCGAGGGCAAATACCTGACGGCAATGTACCCGACGACAAGTGCTCGACGACAAAGTACCCGAGGGCAAATACCCGATGGCAATGTACCCAAGGGCAAATACCCGACGACAATGTACCCGACGCCAATGTATCCGACAACAAGGTACCCGACGGTAATGTACCCGAGGGCAAGTACCCGACGACAATATACACAAGGGAAAATACCTGACGGCATTGTACCCGAGGGCACATACCCGACGGCAACGAGAGTAGTGTGCCCAACAGCAACGCAGGTGATGTGCTTGACGGTAACACAGGTGATGTTCTCGATGGCAACGCAGATGATGTGCCTGACGGCACTCGGCACCATTCAGCACTCTTAATTGATAATGTATTATTGTTTGATGAATAAAGTGTTAACAAAGAGCTCACACCATCAACCGGAATGAATCGCTAAGAACAGAGAATTTGCATTTTCATATTATATATCTCAGATTACATCAGATTGTCTTCAAGTGAAGACTTCACGAAGTTGAACAATCACGCACAAGTGAAATATCTGAATTGATATCTCCAACGGCAGACTAAGGTGGTTGCTAACCACCGAAACTGCAACAAACCAAATAGGGAGGATCTTTCACCTACGAAATGTGTCATGTCCCTTTTCTAGAGACATGTTCTTTCATGACTGATTTGCCTATCATCGACTCTCGTAGGCAAATGGTTTGGAGAGAGAGTCATTTTGCAGATCTGATGGTCATATTTGCTCTTGAAGAAGTGATTAAGAGATTATATTTTATTATTTTGTGTTAGCGGG
>MU224579.1:1068106-1079754 GCA_018584345.1 Thuja plicata
TTGGACAAGTTCACTTCAGTAGTATAATTATTTGCCTGCCAACTGTTTGACGAAATGTCAATCACATGATTTGCATAGAAGTTGATGAGAATTAGAGGATTTGAAGATGAGGCCAAGTTAGGCTCATTACAGCTAAGTACAAGTTAGGCACATATTTGAAGTGACATAGCCAACCCAAAAACACACAAAGGATTGCAAAAGGTTGAGCACACCATAACAAAATATTCAAGTAGGGCACACATTTTTGTAGAATAAGCAACATAAAATTCCTCAAAACATAAGAAAAGATAGCATTAAGTGATCTCAATCTCTAATTGAAGAGCAGATTAAAACTTGATGACTACACACTTTACAGGTGGTATCACCACATAGAAGCTCCTCCAAAACACTTTTGCATGGGTATAACCATCAAGTTTCTCCACAGCACTTAGATGTACTGTAAACTCAGACTAGGACACAATTTCCTTTGCTTCACCACCTAAGTGCTGGGCACACATATGATATGGTTTAGCCACAATTTATCATTGCCAGTGTCTAATTACTGATATATGCTTGATTCAAGGAAAGAGGATTGCATGTGTAAGAACCCTATAAATTTCTTATAAAGTTTTCACCATCTTTCCACTCTTTTCTTCATGTGCATTTTATCAAACAGTTATCAAATTGTTAAGCAAACTGGAATGTTTGCAATTGGTGTTGGTAAATTGGTGTTTCAGATTTGTTTGAACTCACTTATTCAATGTTTCAGTTCAAAAACAATAATGTCAACATTAATAATCAGCCATCACTGATCAAATATCATCAAAAACCATCAAACAAATCATCATCATTCATTTACAAATGCACAAATGACAACAACCTTTTTGGCCTTTTTAGTGGTCACGTTTAGGGTTGGAGAGTCGAATAGACAAAATTTGGCAAAAAAACTTTTTTAAAAAGTCAAAAAATGTATTTTTGGACCAAATTCGGCCCGGGTTCGTCCGCTGGAAAGCAAATTTGCTCAAAAGTCTCTAAATTCCACCCGGATTCCTCTATCAGAATTAGAACAAATTTTGGTCTCTGCGGCATAATTACCTACGAATTTGACAAGGACCCGAATTTGTGCAGAACTGAACCCAACTTTGCCAGGTCTAGGAGCAAATCTGGTTACTTAGATTATTAATAATATCTAAGTCATTGTATTTGGAGCCTCTGTGGAGAGAAAGGATTTGGGTATCACAACTAATCTGCTGGTTACGGTTATTAGCAGAGCCAATGACACTGCAGAACAGCAAGCAGATACATATAAATCTGTGAGACCTCTGTGTGCAATATTTAGATAATAACCATTGTTTCCTAAATAATTTTGATCCTGTCCATATATATATAGAAGTCGTAGCAATACAATACTTTATTATGTTTGGAGCTACTAATCTGTTTCAGAAACTAAGGGTTTGAGGAAATATCAATCTAAAGGGGTTACATAGGACAGGGGACATTAAATCTATTAGCCTCGATTTTAGCCAATAGCAAGCACACATATACGTTCTTCCTTCATATCTATGTCCCAATTGAAAGTTGGTATCTGATTCAGCCAATATAAAGTTGTCTCCGTTTGTGCTTGAATTGTTTATACTTTATCCTCCTTAATCAATATTTTCATTGCAGGTTTCGACTATGGAAAATTTAGTGCTTACATTTGGGGTAAAAATATAGTCAATTAGTTTTAGGTTTATTTAGATCTCAAGCAGCGTCCCTTACAATTTGAAGAAGGTTTACCTATATGTGCTATAGCCTATACCATCTTATGTTTGTTGGCAATAGACAAATTAAAGCACTGACATATCAAAAGGCACAAAACTCTCACTTGGAGCAAAAGTGTTGAATAGACCTATGCCTTTACCCAAGAACCAAAAAACAGGTTTCATTTAATCAGGTTTGTTTGTATTGCATACTCATAGGCATGCCTTAGTTTTTTTAAGTATATGTGAACCACCCAAAACACCCAATAGAGATTGTAAATAGAAAATACATATCATTTAGATTAAGTTAGTTTTTGCTACAACAAGTTTCCCATTCTAATTCAAAAAAAAGGTTCTATGGTATACATTATTCAATTGTGTGTCACACTAAAAGGTGAGAAGTTAAACACTAACAATTCTAAATCGGCAATCAACAAAACCATGGAGATATAACAAAAGTACTTCATATAGACCATAATAAAAATACTAATTCACATCTACAACTATCTAAGAGTGAAAAAAAAGACCTCAGTGCCAAGCAAGTAAGCTTGAACTGCAGAATGCCCAAAAGGATCAATTTGCCACCCAATGCGTGGAATCTTTCCAAATTCCTTCTTGATGAAGCGATGCCCAAGTGTTGTCTGATCAATCATGTCTATATAATGGGTAGTTGCTTCATCATGCATACACATACCACCATTTCTGTAAGTTGAGATACAAAAGGCCCGATTAATTAACCGACCAAATTAGTTCTCACCTCTAAGATCACCAAAAATCCCTTTTCATAAACTGGTCAGTTAAACAAACAGACTCAAACAAGAACTTATTGGTGCCTTTAAGTAATCCATCATCTCCTATATGGATAGATGCTCTTTAATAAAAATTTACAGCTAACAGAAATCATGGCCCTAATCCTTGTAGCTATTTGCAGAAGAAAAGAAAACTACATTTAAGGACAGAAATTTACATAAATTCAAGCTGTCCTGACTCAACAATGTCTCTGACTTGTGCCTGCTTTTGATCGCTTAGATCTCTCCACCATCGTTGGAAAAATGCCTGCAATCAATCAAGTGTGGCAAGGTTATCATCTTCACGAAAGATAGGGACCGTATTTGAAATCTGCCTTGAATAAGATGTATTTGTTCTTCTGAAATACATGTAGGAAATAAATGTTTTGAGATTAGGTGGACAATGCCTGTTCTACATAAATAAACTTTCGGTTCTTATCCTCTTGTAATGCAGAAAGAACAGAGTCCAAGATATACTGCACGGCAGCACCCTGCATATAGTTTGGAAAAAGTATCAGACTCCTCTCGATACAGTGCCATTCACATACAAAATAGAACACAAACCAGAAACCGGACTACTGAAATTCACTGCATTATTAAAGCACTAGGCACAGTGACCCTATTCTAAATTGTATTATGGTGATATAACATAAAATTAACAGTTACCCTAAACCGGAGATTGCACATTGTATTATAAATTATAAACTGAATGTAGTTAAATGTAACTGGGAGTAGTGACAGTCAAAATGGAGAATGCAATCAATCATGGTGAATAGTTTTGCTCTGACAAAAATATCAAATATACTGTAAGTCTAAATAAATTAACAGGAAAATAAAAGTTAATTAGCGACTTTGAAACAAGGAAACTTGTTGGAATGTTCGAAAAAGATAATAAAATGAGCAAAAACTTTAAGAAATGAGAAAGGAATTAATTGAAGACAAAAAAAACTGGAGAGGAATATTTTGTTAACATGTGAAGGAACTTGTACAATTTACAGAATGTAAATGATCTGTAATCTCAACCACAACTCTTAGTAGAAATTAATAATCAAAACAAATTTACACTATGCTACTTAAAACTACAATAAATGACAATTAGGAAGGAAAGAATACTATGTGTAGAGAAGTGAAAATGCAGATTTCTATCTTAGAAACCCCTTGAAAAAGTGAAACAGTGGTAAAACCAGCTTTAGTAGTGGCAAAGAAACTGCTACCAAATTATTAGAAGTTAGACAAATACAATGAGATGTAAAACATTGCGGAATATAATCTGCCCCTTGCTTCACTTAATTACACACATGTTAGATTTATGGCATGAATTACAATGGAATTATACTTCTCTTTGTTCTACAACACTCAAATCTACTTCCCTCTTCATACAATCCAACTGCCTCCTCTTCTTATAAATATTTTGGGATGTCCTCATACATAGAAGGTCCTATAAGTGTAATTAAGAGGAGAAACGTCAGACTGTTCACCGAAATGTGTGTTTCTATTATTTAGATGAAACTACCCTTTCACACAGTGACAATTCTGCAATCATCGCTTCACTTTCGTGTTTCTATGAGTGAAATAAAGCCTTCCCTTCCAGCATTTCATAATTGGCACAGTAGTTACAAAACAGCCCCAATGGTTGAAAAAGCACGACCATGGTTGTGAAATCACCACTTCAAAGGAAGCAATGATTTCAAATTTGCATCCTACGGGGACTGGCAGTGTTATGCTGACAAAACCAATTCGTTTTTCATAGCTGCAACTGCTTGAAGTGATTCCTTTGATGACATTTGAGTCTTCCTAAGCCTTATTGCCAACAAATGTAAAATCATAGGCCAATATGCTATGCAAAATTTTCACTTTCCTTTACTATTTTTATGAAAAAGGAAAAGGAAAGGTAAGGAAAGGTCATTCTATAGTCCATGATACCAATCATTTGTTTTTAGGTCACCATATGGTGATAGTAATATGGGACTACCCCATACTCCTTACAGGAGGCACTTAACTATGCTACAAACGAGGCATACATACCCTACCCCGTTTTGGGATTTATATTTGTGACCTCTCTTTCAAGAGCACAAGTTCTCCACCACTAGCACTATCCATAAGCATCCTTATTTGAAGAGTTTTAGTCTGAGGTAATTTGTGAAGGTTTTCTGATAGTTTTTGAGATCACAATGTCAAATGTCCCCTTCTTAAGCGCAGATGATTTCTAGCAGGATTATCCTATTAGCTGGGTTCCTGTAGGCTAATACAGTGGATAGGGAGCTCATTCAAGGGTCTTGTGGCACTTTTGGGAGGTTTGTGTGGCATTTCAAGAGCTCAGAGCTAGTATCCTATTTTTTAGGAGACTGTCAATTCACTTGTTGACCACCTGGAGCTAGTGGAGCCTTGTAGGGGGCCTGATGAGCTATTTCAAATGTTCAGATCTGGTTTCCTGTTTTTTAAGAGAGTTCCTACGTTTAGGAGACTAGGAGTTAGTCTGCTATTTTTAGACATCACTAAGAGACCAAGTGCATCATCAGTTTTGAATGGAAGAGATCAGGTGGATGATTTTAGGATAAAATTAAAATATTAAAGCATTAACTTTAATGCTTTAATTAAATAAAATAAAGTACTTTATTATAAAGTTACTTTATGAGGAGATAAAACTGATTTTTTAATAATATTATAAAAGTCACATTTTAATGTTAAAATAAGTGACTTTAAGTTACATTTTAATTTCCTCGAGGTGGACGCCACATTGGAGGAGTGAATAATTAAACATTAAAGTGGGAATATTTTATTCAAAAATAAAATACTTGCAACCCTAAAAGTGGTGTTAGGGTTTGAGGAAGAATAAAACAGACACTTGGGCTTTCATTTTGCATCTTTGGAAGCATTATTATTTTGCAGAATTCATCTTTGGCACTCTAATGCTCTCAAAGCCAGGGTTTGGTAGGAATTATTTGTGAAGACGAAATCCTTCACTAATCTGAATGTTTGCAGGTGTGGAAGATCACCCAAAGGCATAATACACAAGCAATTTTACACAGGGTTTGCATTGGGCTTCATATCAATTAATAAATAAGACAGGAGGAATTCATTTTTTAATTTGCAGCAGGGGAGAGGACAAGGTTTAATTGTTATTTTTGAATAAGGAGCAGATCTGAAATATTTTGACACTATACCTGAGCATTATTGCCATCTACAGTCAGCCACAACATTTTGGTTGTAGGAATAATTTACTACAGGAGGTGATGTGGGATTTTGAGCAGATTCAAATGAGAAAAAATTCACAATTATTTCATAGCTTACAATTCCATCAACTCACAACCTTTCATCAGCAAATATTACAATCCCGCAGCAAGGCATTTGAGTTTGGGTTGCCAGGCAACCCTAGGCATTGAAAAATCAGGGTTATTATTGCATTATCAGATTTATGAGATATTTGTTTTGTGCTGATAAGAATAATATCAGCCTTGCTGCGATTATCTACTGATATCATCATTGCCTAGCTTGAGGCGTTGGAACTAGGGTATGTACCAGATTACATTAATTGCCATAAAAAAACCCTGAGTTTGTTAAAAATCTTTTAATTTTCATTTTGAAGTTGTTTCCTATTATTTTCCTGCATTTATTTTCAACATCTGAAAAAGCACAAAAAAATCAGAGAATTGCAAAAAACATAAAAAATAGAAAATCTAAAAAAACTCAGAAAAAACAATCAGAAATTGTATTATCAAATCAGGGGTGGATATTACATGAACCCACATATTTTTTCACGAAGTAAAACATCAAACAATATGCACCATTCCACAAATTGAGGCACTTCAATTTAATAAGATAATTGCTGCAATTTACAGCGCAGATTACAGAGATAAGAAACTACAAATTTCTGACCTCAAATGATTGCAACTTTATCTTTGAAACAATTCAAGAATGTATGACAGCGATATCCAACTTGGACAGTTTAGTGTTTGCTCCAGCTATAGGGGAAAGAAGCTGACCAACAAGGAATACCCAAACGCCTCAATTATGGCCCAAACAATCAGGCCCAGCAATGACTTATTTCAGTGCCCAGCAACACTAACATTGGCGTGCAGCTATCCTCGATCACCAGCAACCAGAAGATAAAATCCAATTGCCACATTATCGAGTGTTAAAACCTCATGACCTGCCCTCTATCCACATGTTCAGATGCATATGACGAAGTAACCAGCTTGAAATCCCCCAATGCCTTCTTTGACTAAGTTTGTGAAGGTCAAAAGTTAAAACTTTCAACCTGCACCTTGGAGTCTCACACCTAGCCTGTGAAGATACTAGTGGCTATTATTAATGCCTCCATTGCCCCCAAACTCAAGCCTAACTCTATCACCCAGCCCTTTGAATGATTGGTGGCTAGGTATGAAAGTCCCAATCGCTGCACAAGTACGAAATCACATGCCAAAACAAATAACTCCATCTTTCCTGAAAACTTTAGCTATGCTCTATCAATTTGTCTTGACTACAGACTAAACAAATTGATCCTTCAATCGCTTAAACAGTGTGTGAAACCTATGTAGTTCCAGCTAAGGTAGATATCTCACTACCAAAACTGACTTCTCTTAGGGTTTTTGTCCTAGGGTGGGTCACTATATGAGCGGGAATATAAAAATATTATAAAGTCACTTTAGGGGCAAAAAGAAATTGATATTTAACAAGTGATTTTTTTAATTGATATTCTGAAAAAGTTCCATGAAGGTTTAAAAAGGAGATTTGGAAGCTCATTTGGTCATTCTTGGCTTGTTATTTTCTTGGAGAGCTTTGTAATGTCCCCATTTTCATGAGCATCAGAGTTTGAGGGATTAGCCTATTAGTGTGACCCTCGTAGGCTAATTATTGTGGATAGAGAGTCTTCTGAGGCAGAGACTTGGTTAATGGAGGTTCTTGTCTTCTCCAGAATTCAGTAAGTTCCAGTTTGGTCTTCGTTTGGCTTAGATTGGACTTCATTTGGTCTTCATTCTTCATACTCACTATTTTTAGTAAGTCTTGGGTTGTTCGAGAAGGACCCTTTCTATTTTTAGCAGAGCACTTGGTCACATGGGGATTGGCAATGTTGACTTCCTGGTTCATACGGAATTGAAAAATATTAAGTATTCATGGAGTTATGATGTTTTTAATTATTAATAAAGTAATACTTTATTAATAATTATTCAGTTATGGCACATTATAAAATAAAGTTATACTTACACTTAAATGAAGGCTCAAGTCATCATTAAAAGGGGGTCATTGGAGGAATTAATTATGAAGGCCAATTTTAATGAAATATTAAATGTCTTCCCCTAAGTTTTAATGAAATAACATTTTTAATATTATTAAAAATGCTTTTGGGGAGAATTTGACTTCTTGAGAGATTATAAAGACTTTCAAAGGAAAAATGGAATTGATTCTTGGCATTTGACAAACTTATTTCATGAATTTACTGAGCATTGGAGAACAGGGATGAGGGTTTTTGCAATTCTAGAGCCTTTTCGGTATTGGAAAGCGTAGCTTCTTCATTGCATCAACTTTCTGAGGTTGTGAGATATCAGCTGAAGATTGCTTATCTATTGGCTTCACTTAGAGGTAGAAGATTGCGCAGATTAGAAGAAGAAATTACAGAGAAACATTAATCAACTTGCAGGTTTCAATTAAAGGGTTGGACGGCTATATATTGGTGATTGTTGGTATTCATTTCCAGGACGTACGACTGCTTTTTGGCAATCATTTATTACAGCAAGGAGGTGCCTAGGGTTAGAGGGTGATTTTTGGTCAAAAAACGCTAAATAATTTTCAAGAAATTTTCAAAAAGGCTATGGAATCATTTAGAAGACATTGGCATCATTTTGGAGGAATTATTTTCAGTTTTAGATGAGAATCAAACCCTGCGACAATTGCTTTTTGTCAGTAGAAGCATAAGAAGACTAAGCATTTTATTTCCGGGTATGCATGCGTATTCAAGGGTTTCAAATAAATAAAATATATATCTTATGAGGTTGCAAGTTATTATTCCTTTCCTGCATTTAATTTCTACGTTTATAGTTGCATCTTCTTTTTATATCAAAAATTCAAAAAAATATAAAACTCGGAAAAAAACCAAAAACAAACAAGAGTGTGACTGCAAACTGAAATACAGCATTCAAAGGACTTGGGGTCTTTACAATGGTATCAGAGTGGTTTCCTACCACCCTATTGGAGTTTGATTTGAAAATTCATGGAGCTCACATAGTTGATTTTTGAGTAACCAGCACTCATAAGTTCAAGTTATTGGTTACTATAGTATTGTAGGGAAATCCATGGAAGAGATTGAACAAGATGCCATCAAGATGAGGGAAAGATGTGAATAGGAAGCTCCTCAACTCCTTGAGGACTATCAGAATATGCTAGATGCTTTTAAAGCACAATACTCTCTTAATCAATTTCTGGACTTTGTTGTTATCTTGAGGCCTTATAGGATTGGGTTGGTAAAGTACATTAGGAGGGTGTATAAGGAGACAATTTCATCTAAAGGGAAAAACATTCAGTCATGGGCATAGTGTGAGAAGGTATGGTAGAGCTACTAAACCAGATTATGAAGGTGGTTCTACTTCCAAACTCAATGATCAAGTTACTGGAACTCCCATAATGAGTAGGAATGAAATGAGAAGACAAGGTCTATGCTTCACTTGCAAAGGTTTTTGGGAGACTAACCACCAATGTACAGATAATGTGGTAAAGGAGCTTGAGGAAGACCTTGGATGCATTGAAGAGGAATCCGTGAAGGAGGCAGATTTGGAGATGCACATGTTGCATGAAGATGATGGGATTCATGAGTCACGTCATTTGGAAGGGCAAAGAGGATCCCATGAGGAAGCCATTGAGATTAAGAAGACTTATACACATGTTGATTTGCTATGCAACCAAACTATTGAGTTGAATCGTGATGTAGATGTGTCAGTAAATGACGAAAAAGTTGTGGAAGGATCTACCAATGTTGGCACACAAGTTGGAAGTGTCAAAGATGGGGAATGTGCAGAGGATACAAGCTTTAACAATTCTGATTTTTGTAGTAGCAGTCAGAAATCTTTGCACTATTATGAGGTAACAGCCATTCCATGTGTGGAAGAGGGTTGTATGAAGATTCCTAGCAATGATACTCAAGATTTGGGTGTCAAAAATGATTTATGCATTGGAAATTCAAGTCACGGCAAGTCTGATTTTGCAAATCAGACCTTGGAAAATAAATCAAAATATTCATTAGTTGGCGATGAATCCCAAGATCATGACTTGGATGGACATGTAGTTACATTGGGAGTGGAAGTGTGTGAAGATATTGTTATATCAGCAGCTTCTGCTTTGCCAGTTGAGCATTCCTTTGAGGTACATAGCAGCAGTACCGTAGTTGTTGATGTGTGCACTGATGATTGCACATATGTTGCTTATCATGAGGTGAGTTTTGTTGATACAACCTCATCATAGTGAAGACTTAGATTCAGAGAGCTTGCATGGGAGTCAGGAATTTCAGAAACATCATTTGGTTGGGCAACTTAAGGTCAATGATAGCATGATTGCCATAGCCATAGAGCACTTTGATGTCACTCGTCAGATGTTGGCTACATTTGGTTGGGGTAGTCCTATGTCAGATGAGCACGGTGATAGTGTTCCTTCTCTTACAAAGTTTCATGCAATACGAGAAGCTATTGGAATAACGAAACATAACTACTTACCGTTACTTGCTGATAGGGATTATCTTCTCGAGTGGGATTGCACTCGCTATGATGCCTTGAAGGGAAAGGAAGAAGAGGTAGATGAGCTCACTCATGAGTTAGGGGTGGATATGCATTCTTTGGAGAGAACCCAGTTAGCCCTTCAAGATTCATAGTCACGATTAGATGAGATCACCGTGGAGTTGAGCCGAGCACAGCCTTCACCATCTGCAATTAAAGTACAGTTTCCCACAGTGGCAGTTGGTGATGATTTTATATCCACAGATTGTAGTGAGGATGTGGCTACATCCAATGCTGATACAGGTGCAGTAGTCTTAGCTGGGATGAGTACTCTGGTTGAGAGCAATAGAGAGTCACTCATTGTATCAGGTTCTCCTCAGGTTAGTACTATGTCAAAGGATGCAGGTCAGATTATTGATAGCTCTTGTGTGGCAATGGTGGATTCTCCAGAGGGTTGTGTGTTAGTAGACAACACTACTCCATCCTCTTCACAGGGGACTTGCACAATGTCATCTGGTTGGGAGTATGGCTCTCATGTTGATTTGTTTCCCTCCCTTGGAAGCAAATCAATTACTTCATCTCATGCAATTGATGGTGGTAGACAACTTGTTGTGTCACGGAGTCAAAGAGATCTGTTGAGGGTTGCAGGAGAACAGGTTGATTCTACCTCATATTGTTTTTACTGCACAAAATCATTTATTGAGTACCTGCTTGAGAGTCTGGAGTTTTGGGAAGGACTATTTGGAGTCACTAAGGATACTCTCATCTGAGGTTCTCGCGGCATTCAGCATTTGGCGGGAGCAATTGTAGATACCCTGACTACAATGCTTCCTCATAGAGATTTTGTGGTTGGGTTTGCAAAGAAGGTTAACGGAGGCTTTGCCCATGTAATGTCCCCAATTTTAGCAGGGTCATTGAATGGATGGTGCCAGATCATTATCGCGATCCTCGTGGTCTGGCGAGGTGTTTAGAGGGTCATTGGTGTGAACTTACTATTTATAGTAAGTCAATGGATAGTTCCGATGAGCTCAGATGAGTTAGAAGAGTTGAATGATGCTCTCAGTTTTCAAATCTGGCTTCCGGTTTGGGCTCCAAGAATCTTGGAGAGAGCATCTATTTTTAGTAAGTCACCCCGTCAGGTTCGTTCATCATCTTTTATCATCAGGATCACTCCAGTGCAAACAAATTTCGATTTTGATGCTTCTTCAGTTGTTTTCGCAAGACAGGTGAATTATTATTATTATTTAATTAAATTTGCTAAGGTTGCCATTATTGTTGGTGTTATATGTTGGGCATCTTAGTGTTATAGCTCGTCGGAACCGGGATGAAAAGTTTTAAATCTTGGGCACAAGAAACAGTGACCTTGCGTGTCATAATTTCATGATATTGATGAAAAGGTCATTTTTGGAGCCAAATGAGTTAATAAATTATATTACTCA
>MU224579.1:1080036-1091524 GCA_018584345.1 Thuja plicata
GCTAGACGTTACTGTCTGTTGCAATCTGATAAAATTTGGATACCAAAGTGGTGGTGAAGAGGACAAGGGTTTGGAATCGAATGTCTGCAAAAGAGTTGTAAATTCTTCATCGCATTGGCACTTAGAGCTGAGTGACTGGTATCAGCGATTTGTATTCTTCATAGTGGGTTGATCAGCATCGAAGATGATCAAAACTTCATTTTGGAATTACCGTGGATGAGCAGATTGGCTGTCGTAGGGTTTGGAATTGGTTTGTAGCGGTTGCAGCACCTTCTATCCAGTGTGTTATCATATCAGCTGGCACCCTTCTTTCATGTGCTAAACCACAATAGCTGTTGCTTGTTCTTTTGTCTACCGCGGCCAGCAACAGCAAGCGTGGAAATGAAAGCAGGTCTTTTCTCAATGAATTATTCCGTATATGGCTATGTATTGGTTTTAAAAATGTGATTAGAGTTTTTATGAATTCAAAAGAACTTCAGAATTGGGTGCGATTTAAATATTAAGTTATTTTAAATTATTCATTCCTTGCATTGTGAAATTTATGTTCTGAAAATACAAGGAAAGTATATAGATATACATGCAAAACAATTTAAATATATTTCCAAAGAAGAAGGAATTGCTATTGCAGTTGAATATAGCAAAAGAGCCTGGCAGTTAGTAACACATGTTATTTCTCTCCTGCAAACATTGTATGAAAACATTATTATTGAAGCAAATGACATGAATAAAAACAAACACTTACAAACTCATCAAAGATTGGCAAATTGGCAATAGCATTACAGTTTGGACCAAGTTGGGTTCATTACAGCCCAACCAGTTGTTTGGGGTTAAAGATTAGAGTCATCTTCTGATTCTCAAGTTGTTAGTCATTGATCGAGATTGGAGCTTTTTACCGAAACTACACAGTGAGGAGTGCTCATCATTTTTCTTTTGATCCACATGTGGAGGACTTTCTGATGCATTGGTGTGGATTGGTTTCGGGTCATACCATCCTCTGTGGGATGGATATTCACCATCTTTAAAAGATGGAATTAGTGATTGCAAGTACCCGACTCAGTTGTTAGAAGGAGGTTACTTACAGGGACAGGGGTCAGTTATCCATCATGTTGTTATGTATCCAACAGGGTTTTCTACTTCTAGACCACATGGATTTCTTACGGATGCATGGTTATAGGGTGATGATAGTGTCAGTGGGCATGATGGCTTGGTTAGTTTTCACATCCATGGGGGACTAACAGAGTGTAGAGGGGGATTTGGTGTAGAAGATGATTCCAGATATTCTTACCTATTTATGATAGATGGATGTGAGTTTCGTTTATACTAGGATCTAAGGGGTGACAGGGTTAGCACTGCAGGTTGGATGGGTCCTGTTGGATTGTTTCACCATTTGCAGCATGGTGACGTTGTGATTAGATTAGCGCAACAGAAGCCTGAGGTTGTTCTTCTTGGCAGGCTTCTATTCAGGATATGGGATCCAGGAATATTGTGTTGGACACTTTTTGGTGTGTTATGGGATCCTTCACGTGCATCAGAACTCCAGTCAAGCTTCACTGGGAGGTATTGCAGTGTGTACATGGTGAGGATTACTTGCAATTTCACTTTCGATCCTCATGTACCTGATTTGTTTCAGATGCACAGTTTCAGCACGCAGAGATTGGACAGATGGGTTGTTGTTCATTTCTGTGCAGTTGTGGTTATGTTGTGTTGGAATTGTGTTTCGGTGTGGGACATTTCTCAGTCTTCCTTTGAACTTTCCGTGCAGTGGAGTTTCTTTGCAGTCGTGATTGCTTGAGGACAAGCAATCTTAGGGAGGGCGGACTGTAATGTCCCCATTTTCATGAGCATCAAAGTTTGAGGGATTAGCATATTATTGTGACCCTCATAGGCTAATTATTGTGGTTAGAGGGTCTTCTGAGGCAAAGGCTTGGTTAACGGAGGTTCTTGTCTTCTCCAAAATTCAATATGTTCCAATTTGATATTCGTTTGTCTCAGATTGGACTTCGTTTGGGCTCCAATCTTCATACTTACTATTTTTAGTAAGCCTTGGGTTATTCGAGAAGGACCCTTTCTATTTTTAGCAGAGCACTTGGTCACATGGGGATTGGTAATGTTGACTCCCTGGTTCAAACGGAATTGAAAAATATTAAGTATTCATGGAGTTATAATGTTTTTAATTATTAATAAAGTAATACTTTATTAATAATTATTCAGTTATGGCACATTATAAAATAAAGTTATAATTGCACTTAAATGAAGGGTCAAGTCATCATTAAAAGGGGGTCAGTGGAGGAATTAATTATAAAGGCCAATTTTAATGAAATATTAAATGTCTACCCCTAAGTTTAATGAAATAACATTTTTAATATTATCAAAATGTTTTTTGGGGAAATTAGACTTCTTGAGGGATTATAAAGACTTTCAAAGGAAAAATGGAATTGATTATTGGCATTTGAAAAACTCATTCATGAATTTACTGAGCATTGGAGAACAAGGACGAGGGTTTCTGCAATTCTAGAGCTTTTTCGGCATTGGAGAGCATAGCTTGTTCATTGTATCAGCTTTCTGAGGTTGTGAGATATCAGTTGAAGGTTGGCTTCACTCAGAGGTCAAGATTGTGCAGATTAGAAGAAGAAATTACAGAGAAACATTAATCAGCTTGCAGGTTTCAGTTAAAGGGTTGGACGGCTACATATTGGTGATTGTTGGCATTCATTTCCAGGCCGTACGGCTACTTTTTGGCAATCATTTATTACAGCAAGGAGGCGCCTAGGGTTTGAGGGCGATTTTTGGTCAAGGAAGGCTAAATAATTTTCAAGAAATTTTCAAAAAGGCTATGGGATCATTTAGAAGACATTGGCATCATTTTGGAGGAATTATTTTCAGATTCAGATGAGAATCAAGCCCTACAACAGTTACTTTTTGCTGGTAGAAACATAAGAAGACTGAGCATTTCATTTCCAGGTATGCATGTATATTCAAGGGTTTCAAATAAATAAAATATATATCTTATGAGGTTGCATGTTATTATTCATTTCCTGCATTTAATTTCTATGTTTATTGTTGCATCTGCTTTTTATATCAAAAACTCCAAAAAAAATTAGAAAACCCAGAAAAAAACCAAAAATAAACAGCAAGAGTGTGACTGCAAACTAAAATTCAGCATTGAGAGGACTTGGGGTCTTTACAAGCTTTGAGAGCTTCTTCTTTCTATTCAGCAAACCCAAGGACAAAAACCCATGGCCTTCTTGGTTGATTGGATAGAAATCCATTTCAGCCATACTTGGTGGATTTGCATAGGATCCGTAGGTGTAATATATTGGATTGAATTGGCTTTAGTGGTGCAAAATTCCTCAGCTTATTTGTAGGTGGAATCACATAGGTTTCATATTTGTGCTTAAGTTGATATTTAGTTTACAATTGCCGACACCAAAATTCTAGGCACAAATTAATTGAAATTTGCAAGAAAATAATTAATTCGTTGGTGGTGTGCATGATTGGTGAGATAATCTAAAAATACAAGTGTAGTGTGTGCAAATGATTATGAACTAGGAATTTATGTACGTGTAGGTTAGTGAACAAAGAAGAATTTGTTTAAATGAATAGCAGTTGAGTTTAGACCCAGCCTTCTCATATTATTCTTCCAAAAGGTGTCGTACCATCACTTATTAGCATGGCAAGGAAGGGTCGATTATTGTGAGGGCAAATTGAGAAAACTTTCCTAAAATATCTTAATGTGGAAAATATCTCCTTATTGATTGATGAGCTTAAGGGGATTTATAATGAATGATTCAAAAGGCACGACACTTGCTGAAGGTTTTGCAAATGGAGTTGCAAGCAAAGTGGGCTTAACCTTGGAGACAACTCCAGGGTTAAGCACACTTGAGCTAGAGTAGTACTAGGATGGGTGACCTCCGGGGAAGTCCTGGTGCTTCCCCTCTGTGAGCATCACCTAGATGCAATGAGTGCTAAGTGTTTCATTCATTCTCATGAGAGATGGATTCTTGTGAACCACTAATCATGAAACATGGGTCAATGAGTTTGACTAAAAATTTATACAATTGAATCATGATAGTGATAGCAATATCACAACTTTCCTAAATTTTATGTGGCATTGCTAAGCCTAGACACCACACTAGGCGCAGATCCTTTTGGCTGTCATGCACTCTTCATGTGTCGTACTTCTACAAAAACTATCGCCCATATTAGAGGTGGACATACATGCTATTGAGGGGATATGAGTGCTGATTTGACATTTGACAGATATCTTTCCAGTCAGCAATCTTGGACATATAAAGTTGTTAAGTTTGTTGTGATTATTTTTTAGTTCAATATTGTATATCAACATCACATTTCTATTGTAATGTCCCCAAATTTTGGTGTCTATTTCAGTATTATTCAGCTTAGTGTCCTATTTTATTTGTGGTATGCCTTCTGGAAATCATTTAGGACACTTTGGTTCACACTTACTATTTTTAGTCACTTGGATGTTTTGCTCATACTTACTATTTATAGTAAGTCACCAAGGTGATCAGTTGGCATCATATATATATTTGGAAAGTGTATGGATTATTCCCATGAGTTAATATTGGCAATTATGAAGGGTTTAATGATTTAAGTTAAATTATTAAAGTTAAAACAAGTTTAACTCTAATATTATTAATTATATTAAATGACTTTATGATATGACGACATAAAGAAGGTTAAAGTGTATTTAAGTCGTTTTCATACAGTGACTTTATAAAATGACAATATAAAGTCACTTTAATTAATAAAGCTCTCCAGCTTGTTCGAAAGGCTACTTCATAAGGAAGAATTAAAAGTAAAAGAGGATTTATCCCACATTGAACATGGAGGTTCACTTGGAGTTTGAGGAGTCTTTATAAACGAACCTTGTCTTCTTTCAAGAGCATGTTATGAGATTATTCTATTGGGATATTTCCTCTTGTTGCTGAAACATAGTGACTGGATTGTTTTAGGGACGAAAACCCTACAAGTGTGATTTCCGTTGCACCAAAAGATCAACCTATCAATGCCCGATACAACCACTAGACTTATACAATCCATAGGAGTCGGTTAAGCCGTGTCACAAACCCGAGCGCTGCGCTACAAAACACAAGGAGGCCAAGGGCACACACCTTGCAACAATCCCCCCAGCGCAAGTGGGGGGTTTGAACCTATGACCAAGCTCTGATACCACTTGTTACAAGTGTATTTTTGTTGCACCAAAAGATCGACCTGTCAATGCCCGATACAACCACTAGACTTATAGAATCCACAGGAGGCGGTTAAGCCGTATCACAAACCTGGGCGCTGCGCTGCACATCACAAGGAGGCCAAGGGCACACACCTTGCAACAAACCCTTAGAACCAAAAATTGGACAAAAACCCAATTTCTTGAGAGGTGAGTTCGCTCAAAATTCACTATAGAACTTAATTGCAGATTTTGGTGAGTTATAATGAGAATTCTGGACAGATTTGAGGTATTTTAATAAGAGTTGCAAGGGCATGTGAAGATTACCAAGAAAGATGCCCCAGCTGAGATAATTTTGTCTGCGAGTGCCGGAAATCTTTCCTACAACTCGAGCTAGTATTCCTGCTTACTTTTGTGGCTGAGAAAGGAGATTCTTGAGAGTAGACATGTGGTGAATATACAGACCCAATAGCAGGCCCAGTTTGAAGCAAACAACACTGCATATAGTGGCAGTTGTGTGTTTTTTCACACCTGGGAATATACGGCTAGGATGGAGGAAATATATACTTGGTTGTGTGTGCACAAAATCAGATTGTAACACCGGCTATCTTGGCATCTGGGCAGCTACAGTGGCTGCAGACATTAAGTTAAGGAAAAGATTTATCATTGGGAACCATAGCAGCATTTGGACTCATTGCCAGGCATGGGAATAAGAGCTGAAGTGAATCGTCTACCCTCTAGAGGCATGGGTCCGAACCCTACCTGGAACGACTGAAGAAACAAGGTCACACATTGAGGATTCAAGGGTTTGTAGCCATTCGCATTTTCAGATTTAGCACCAGAAATTCAAGAGGCCATGTCCAGGTCAAAATACCAATGATTGTTACACCAATTTGTTATAGAGATCTCCATGTTTATGGATGTTGTTTCCAAGCTAAACATGTAAACATTTGATGAAATGTCTAAGAGATTTTTGGTAACTGAAAACTCTTTATCAGAACTGTTATTGTTTCATTATTTCTATGATTATATGCTTCTTAAGCTGTTTGGCAATGTCAAGGCTTGATTGAAAACAGTTATACAACTCAGAATTCAGATCAGACTTTGCATTCAAACTATTTGACGAAATGTCAATGGCCCATAGTTGAAAATTTGAGATCAGAATTAGATAGGGATCTTACATCTATGTAACATTTTTCTGCTATAAAATTGGTACAAATGGTACATTGTAATACTATGCGATTCGGATATATGTTCTTTCAAGAAAATTTGGAAGAGCCTAGGTTCATTCCATCAATGTAACAATATCAATCACAAGTCTAGCTCTCAAATGAGCCCAACACCTCCTTATATAGAATTTTGGAGGGAAATATTCAATTTAAAAATA
Organism: Thuja plicata; assembly: GCA_018584345.1. NCBI lineage: Eukaryota > Viridiplantae > Streptophyta > Pinopsida > Cupressales > Cupressaceae > Thuja > Thuja plicata. The sequence continues at coordinate 1,086,615 of MU224579.1, forward strand.
TATTAATTCCCCTCACAAAGACCTTTTAGGAACAAAATATTACTTTTCATTAGAAAACAACCCCAAGCCTAGGTCTTCAACTTAAAATACAACCTGCCACCTTTCCCATGACCTATTACACTAAGTTGTCCATTTAATATTTCCCAACATTAGACAACTTAAGTGAATTAATTGAATAATAACTCAATAACTTACCCAAGTTGTAGACATCACTGAAACTCACACCAAGATGATATTGAAGATGTAGGATGATTATAAAGCCAACTAGGTGACTTACTACAAATAGACAGCTTCTCCAAGAAGTTTGGAGAACGCTTTAAGTGTCAAGAATCACTTCTGAAAGTGTTATACTAATCCATACTACTAACTGAGCTTATTGCTAAATAGGCAAATACCAAAGACATCACTAACCAACTTAGAGCACTCCATCATGTTTGGGGTTCTCCCCAGCACACACCAGCTACATATGGGAAATCTCGAAAACTAGACAAATGCTCACAAATTAATATTGCTAAAAATGGGGACATTACAGAAAAGTTTCATAAAAAACACAGTGACTGGATTGTATGAGATTATTCTATTGAGCTATTTCCTCTTGTTGTTGAAACACAGTGACTGGATTGTTCTAGGGAGGAAAACCCTTTGGGACGGAAACCCAATCTCTTGAGAGGTGAGTTCGCACAAATTCACTACAGAACTTAATTGCAGATTTTGGTGAGTTATAATGAGAATTCTGGACAGATTTGAGGTCTTTTAATAAGAGTTGCAAGGGCATGTGAAGATTACCAAGAAAGACGCCCCCACTGAGATAATTTGTCTGCAAGTGTCGGAAATCTTTCCTACAACTTGAGCTCGTATTCCTGCTTACTTTTGTGGCTGAGAAAGGAGATTCTTGGGAGTAGACATGTGGTGAATATACAGACCCAATCACAGGCCCAGTCTGAAGCAAACAACACTGCATATAGTGGCAGATGTGTGTTTTTTGAGACCTGGGAATATACGACTGGGATGGAGGAGATATATACTTGGCTGTGTGTGCACAAAATCAGATTGTAACACCTGCTATCTAGGCATCTGGGCAGCTACAGTGGCTGCAGACATTAAGTTAAGGAAAAGATTTATCTTTGGGAACCATAGCAGCATTTGGACTCATTGCCAGGCGTGGGAATAAGAGCTGAAGTGAATCATCTACTCTCTAGAGGCATGGGTTCGAACCCTACCTGGAACGACTGAAGAAATTCAAGAGGCCGCATCCAGGTCAGAATACCAATGATTGTTACACCAATTTGTTTTAGAGACCTCCATTTTATGAATGTTGTTTCCAAGCTAAACATGTAAACATTTGATGAAATGTCTAAGAGATTTTTGGTAACTGAAAACCCTTTATCAGAACTGTTATTGTTTGTGCTTAAGTCTGATAAATTCATAACAGTGATTTTCTATTATGGTATGGTTGTTCCTTGCTTTTGCATCCTTATTTCTATGATTATATGCTTCTTAAGCTGTTTGGAAATGTCAAGACTTGATTGAAAACAGTTATAAGAACTCAGAAATTCAGATCAGACTTTGCATGCAAACTGTTTGACGAAATGTCACTGGCCCGTAGTTGAAAATTTGAGATCAGAATTAGATAGGGATTTTACATCTATGTAACATTTTTCTGCTATAAAATTGGTGCAAATGTTAGATTGTAATACTATGCAATTTGGATATATGTTCTTTCAAGAAATTTGGAAGAACCTAGGTTCATTCCATCAACGTAACAATATCAATCAAAAGTCTAGCTCTCAAATGAGCCCAACACCTCCTTATATAGATTTTTGGAGGGAAATATTCAATTTAAAAATATATTAATTCCCCTCACAAAGACCTTTTAGGAAAAACAATATTACTTTTCATTAGAAAAGACCCCCAAGCCTAGGTCTTCGACTTAAAATACAACCTGCCACCTTTCCCATGACCTATTACACTAATTTGTCCATTTAATATTTCCCAACACTAGACAACTTAAGTGAATTAATTGAATAATAACTCAATAACTTACCCAAGTTGTAGAAATCACTGAAACTGACACCAAGATGATATTGAAGATGTAGGATGATGATAAAACCAACTAGGTGACTTACTATAAATAGACAGCTTCTCCAAGAAGTTTGGAGAACACCTTAAGTGTCAAGAATGACTTCTGAAAGTGTTAAACTAATCCAAACTACTAACTGAGCTTATTGCCAAATACCAAAGACATCACTAGCCAACTTAGAGCACTCCAACATGTTTGGAGTTCTCCCCAGCACACACCAGCTACGTATGGGAAAACTCCAAAACTAGACAAATGCTCATAAATTAATATTGCTAAAAATGGGGACATTACAGAAAAGTTTCATAAGATACAGCATACCCAAAAGGTGGGTTATAAGAACATAGTACTTCAATGTGGGCAGTATTTTAAATGATCATTTGGTTGTTTCTTGTCCATAGTTAGAGCAAACACAACAAAATGCTTCAACTACCACAATCTCCCCATCCCAACAAAAGGATACATGATCACGAAGAGCATTGTTGGGTTAATCCACATGAAATGAGCCAGGAAAGGAAAATCAACAAGAGGTACAATAGTTTTCTCTGCTAGAACTTCCAAAATCTAATAAATGTGCAACACAATCCTTTTCTCTTCTTGTACAAAATACGTAATGAAAAAATCTGAAGATTTGGAACATCATTATACACTAATACATGGCAATCTCAAACTCATCTTGAGCAAAAATTACTAACAGCAATTTTCAAGGAAAGAGAAAGACATCTGAGTTGCAGCAAGGAAAGTAGTGAAACAAGTAGACCCTACCTCCTCATTTGCTAATCACACCTTCTAAAAGAACACAATAGTTGATTGCGAATAAAGGATATGGTTGTCTATTGATCTGATTGTCTATTTAGCCAAAATGAAAAGGGAATCAGACTTAAGTTACTGAAAATTCCAAAAAGATGAAGCAAATCATTTTAAAATTAATTACAAAATATTTAGAACTAGTAGCATTAAAACTTTTAGAAAAGAGATGAATGGGTCAAACTTAAGAAGTAAAAGCAAATAAACTAACCAAATGGAGCTTTATTTGTATTGGTTTCTTTCTTGCATGTGTTAGTGGTGTGCAGCTGTATGGTATTTTTTTTTCCCTTCCTCTTTTTGAGCTTTTTGAAGATTTTCTCAAGACTTTTTATTGCATACTGATATACTCACAAGTCGCATTAACCTACTGTTGGTCATAGATGAACATTAGTATTTCTTTGTCTTTCTTCTTTCTAAATTCAAGTCCATAACCATGGTGAAGTGCTGAAATACAGTAAAATATACCATACACAATAGGCTGGGTGCAGGGGATGGACATACCCCTTTATTGTGGCATTGATTAATCGAAACATTAAAACTTAGTACGATAGAGGAGAAAAACATTTACTCTTTTAAAATGGCAAAAATTTCAAACTAACATTAATATAGTGATGAAAATAAATGAACTGTAATTACAAATTACGCTAAAATTTCAGATGCAAATCTCGGTTAGTTCGTAATCAAAGCTTACCAACAAAAGAGAATTCAGCAGACGAAATCAAAACGCTTGATATAGAGAGGAAGAAAAAAATCTTCTTAAAATATATACATCAGTATACTTGACAAAACTAACTAAACAATCTCAACGAAGTAAATTTAAATTTCTAAATAAAATACATTAGAAAAACTTTCAATAAACAAAATTGCAATTCTTTTTCTTTGTTGCAAACCTGATATGACGATCACTATCTGACCCTTTTACTGATACGTTTCACCTTCTTGACCAGCTTTCAATTTTTATTAAAAAACTGTTACTAAAAAATCTAGAAACATGGGATGAACGCAACTAACCTGTATAGAATTGTTGGAGCCGATATAATATTGGTCGACAGTTTTTAGCCATCCAACATCATCGTGAGTGTGGGGAACAAGATGGACATTCAATTTTCCTGCAACTACTCCACTTGTAGTATTGTACTGTGGTAGACCCGCGTTTGCATTTGACGCCATTAGCGCTAACAAAAGAATCAAACATTCCACGACTTCTCTCGACGCCATCCCAAAAACTGTTTTGGTCTTCTTTTTTCCTCTGCAGAAGAGGCATAAATATAACAAGAATGGAACTCGCAAAGTTGGTCATGACGATAGTTACGATTTTCCTCTGTCTTCTTCTATTTTATGTCTTTTAGGGTGATTTTGCTTCTACCGTTCGCCTCCAACTTGGTAAAATCGACCTAAAATTGATTGAAAGGGCGGGCATTGTCAGTAATTAAATTTCAGAACATAAGATAGTTACAGTCTGTGGAAGTCGTTTTCTGAGTTATTTGATTTGAATCGAATTGAAAAGAATAAAACAGGGCACAAGATGATAAGTAGCAACATCTTAAGATATACGACAATTATGTCATCCATACAACAAAAAAAATTCTCTTATTTAGAGGGGAGAACCAATTTTATGAAGAAAAAAAAATCATATTGAATGTTATAGCGAGGAAAATTGTATAATTTTTGGTTCCGGATTTATTTCGATTCATTTGTCTCGAATATGTAGAGTTATTTATAGTATTGTGAGTTTTCAGACACCAAAATCTGGATAGTATTAATGCAAAGTAGAGAATATATTTCAGATGTAAGTATTTTGTTTGCATTAGGAATGTAAAATAAAATAATTTGAAAAAAAATTGAATAATATTTTTTTTGTTGAGATAATATATTAATGGAACAAGAGCTGTGCTAGCAGAGTCCAGCCTAATAGTAAAAAAATAAATGTTGTTTGAATAGATTGAACAAGCATTGGCATAAGTAAATGATTGTAAATAATTATAAGAAGAAAATTAAAATAAAGTAATATAAACTAATAATTATT
>MU224579.1:1108693-1168559 GCA_018584345.1 Thuja plicata
TATATATATATACATATATATATATATATATATATATAATCTAGACAGAAAATCCTAAAAGACTCTAGTTTACTTCATCTTCCGATTTCAAACAATTTAACGACATTATGCATCTGAATCTGAAAGTTTTTTTCAAAATGTAGACTTCAATGTCGGTTTAGGCAAAAAAGTGTAGCCCACTATTGTGGGATCACCAAATGCCTCTAAGGAAGGAAAAACCAAGGGAAATGAACACATGACACAAGATAGCACAAAAGGGATCTACTAACTCACGGGTCAGTATGATCATATGATAACTCATGTATATTAGAATTACATCAAAATAAATTGTCATCATCCCCCAAAGGTAGCAGAACTACAAGCACAATGGAAGGATGTCACATAAGAGATACAAAGAAGAGTATTTTTACGACTGACATTATGGAGACCAAAAATAATGGTAGCTACTATTTTACGTCATCCTCAATTAGACAACACAAAGGCACATTTATGAACATTAGCACATACAGGACATATAGAACAAATAAGATACAAAAAGAGGAATGTCATGGTAGGTTGATTCCTTTATCACCTTATGTGAATGGAGCAACAAGGGTCATTTAAAGAAATCTAAAATTAACATATAAAAAGTAGCACATCATGGGGGAAACACATTACAACAAGAAAACACAAAGGAATCCACCATACAAGAGGAGATAATCAGGCATATCGTCTACCCCCCATTTTGGTCTGTATCATTTAGGGAAAGTGGGAAACACATAAGAGGAGTAATATCAAGTATGAAAGATGGAATAATAGCCAATTCCAAACAAGGACCATTCTTTAAGGATGAGTCTCTTGTTTTTTTTCACTATGATCAAGAGATAATTGTTTTACAAATCTAGCTGGTAAATCATGATTAATATCAATAAGCTCATACATATCATCATAATCACTAGCATGAACATAATTTGTAATAGAAACATTGAAATAATCATCAATAGTATCTTCTTCATCCAAATTAATCGAAATAGGATCTTTCATCCAAATAGAATCATCATGCTTGTTCAATTACATCTTTTTTAAGATTAACTTCCTCCCTTGGGATATGCATATGCTGATCAATTAGAATCAAAGCATCAGTAGATGTCTTAGGGGAGCAAAGGTTTTGGGAAGCACATTCATAGGCTCTAGCGCAATGTTTACGGTGACAATCACAATCACAATGGTTAGGTTTGGTTTTGTTTGAGATTTGAGGTGGTTTAGGATCAATCAACATTGGGTACTTTTCTTCTTTAGAAGGAAGAAGAGAAGGCACCACAGTAGGTTGAGAAACTACATAACGTTTATAGGATATAGGAGGAAAAACTAAATTATAAATAGGTGTGGAAGGTGTAGGAAGAAGTCCAGGTCTAGGGAAAGAAGATGGAACTATATGAGAGGAATTGCTAAGTTTACAAATCTTCTTAATTTTGAATTTTTGATAGGATAGGAAATAGTTATCTTTAAAAGGTTGGACTGGTTGACACATGGAAGGCCAAAATAATTCAAGGTCAAAGTTCCCTCAAGTAGCTAAAGGACAATAGAGGCTATGGTTAATCATGATGATTTCTCCATCATGGGGAAATTTCAAACACTTATGGATTGGAGAGACTAACTTTCATGGAGGTGAGCCAAGGAAGACCAAGTCTAACTTGAAATTGATCAAAAGTTTGGATGACACCAAAGGTGACATGTAAGGTTTTCTTAAACCAACTTCTACAAAATGAGTAATATAACCTTGGGTAGGATAAGTGAAACCATTGAGTTTTTTATCATCACTATAGATTTATCATAGAAACCTTGTTGGAGTTGTCTAGTATAAAGATGTTCTTCAGTTATAAGACTCATCATAAAAGTAGGATCTATAAGGACTCTATAAGAGGGAAGACCATTAATATTTTTAACTATGTAAAGAGCACCATTAGGTGCCCTAATAGTATCCTTAAGATCAAATGTAATTCAAAGATCAGGTTTGGGTTTAGTTTTAAGTTCAAATTGATCAATAAGGTTGACAACATTTTTGGATTCGGTACACTTAGTGTCATAGGTCACAATGGTTGAAGAGTTGACAATGTGGTTGGATGAAAAAGGAATAGAATCAACGGTATTATTTGCATGGGAAGGTATGGGATTGGTATAAATCTGGAAGTTTTGGTTGGAAAGGGCACCGAATTTATTTCCTTGATCATTAACACCCTCAACAAATATAGCATTAGAATAAATGAGGTCTCAAACAATAGTTTTCGAATGGAAACACTTTGCAGTGTCTTGACCAAGTTAACGATGGTATTGGCAAAAAGCTTTGGGATCAATTTTTTTGTTTGTTTGTTTGGAAGTATCAATTGTCTTAATAGGAATAAGTATTAAGATATTAGCATTAATCAAATTCAACATCACATTATGCAAAGATTTAGAAATAGGTGTAAAATTATGAGAATGTCTAAAATAAGATGACAAAGGAGACACACCTTTGGATGATGATGCAATTGCACATCAATATTGTTTAATTAATTATTTATCTTAATGAAGCCTTTTGTTTTTTGAAACTTTTGAAAAGGATGGGATGCAACATCACTCTTATCAACTAGAGCCATTAGAGTGGTGCTCTCAAATTGACTCACTTGAAGCTGATAATTATGAAGCACTACACACAATTGATTTAAAGAGGAGAATTCAAAAATCAATATCTTATCTCTAACATTTTTTTGTAAATTAGCAATGAAAATATTTTGAATATCAACATTAGGCATAAGATGAGAAATATAAGCATGTAAATACCTAAATCTATCAATCAAATCAATTAATTTTTCTTTAACACCTTGTTTACAATGCATTAAATCAGTGAATTAAATCTTAGGACAAATATTGTTTTGAAATTGTTGAATGAAAGCATTAGAATTTTTTTGGAAAGAATCAATGGAATAAGGAGGTATAGAGTAATACCATTGCAAGGCCTTATCTCGAAAGGTTATAGTAAATAGTTTATCCATGAACCTATGATCATGAGAAAAGTCACTACACAAAGTTTGAAAGGTCTTGACATGGGTCAAGGGACCACCTTTACCATTGTTAATCTCCAAGTTAGGTATCTCCATGTATTGAGGGATAACGACATGGATAATGTCCAAGGACAAAGGACTAACAATGTCACATGCAGGAATGTTGAATTTAGATTGAATCATAGAGGCAATTTAGTTTTTCAAGGATGAAACTGTTTGAGCAAGACTACTGATATTGGATTCAGTAGAGAGATTTGTATGAGACATATGTGAAATATTTGGACCATTATGGGAAATAGAAGGGACATAGGAACACTAAAAATGGGATATTGTTGTAGGTAGACATGGATGAAGGTTGTGAAACAAATTGAACTATTGAAGGAGGAGGAACAATAGGATTAGGAGGCGGTCATGTTTTTCTCTTCTCTTTTAAGGAAGGAGGCTAATTTGGATAAGGCTGACCAGAATAAGATTTTAGAGGCTATTCCTAAGGCCTTTTTAGAAAATCAGAATAAAGACCTATCTGTCATTCCCTCTATTAGGGAGATCAAGATCGCGGTATTTTGTTTTGAAGGGGATAAAGCCCCCGGACCTGATGGGTTCCCTATGTTCTTCTTCTAGAAATTATGGCATATCCTAGAGAAGGACATTTCTAATGTTGTTAAGGAATTTTTTGCAAGTCGAAACATGCTGAAGGAAATTAATGGTACCTTTCTGGTGCTCATTCCCAAGATTGTTGGAGTTGTGTCCTTTGATCAATTCAGACCTATTAGTATGTGTAAATCTATTTACAAAATCATCTCAAAGGTGTTAACTACTAGACTGCTAACCATTCTTCCCCTGCTGATTTCCCCTCAATAGAATGACTCTGTCCCTGGCAGGCAGATTCTTGATTCCATCATCATGGTACATGAGAACATCCATTCTAGGCTATGACTTGTAGACAAGGCTTTCTCCTTAAGATGGATTTATCCAAAGCCTACGATCATGTTGATTGGAGCTTTATGTGCTTGGTTTTGAAGAAATTTGGGTTTGGTGATAGAATTATCCAGGGTATATTCCAAGTGATATATGTTGCTTCCTTTGTCGTCATCGTTAATGGATCTGCTACTAACTTTTTTAAAAGTACCAAATGTCTAAGGAAGGGAGATCCAATTTCTCCTATTCTTTTTACCATTATGGTTGAATGCTTGTGCAGATACATGAATATGATGGTTTTGGAGGGAGCCATCTAGGGCTTGCATTCTTCTTCTAAAAATTTAATCTGCTCAGACGCTCAATTTGTGGATGACACTGTTAATATGGGGTCCTCTACCCTGAAGCAAGCCAGATGCATGAAAAATTCTCTTAACACTTTTACCAGGGCTATGGGCCAGTTAGTGAATTGGAATAAGAGTTCTTTGTTTTCATTAATACCCCAGAGGAAAGACAAAGAAGAGTTCCTCTAACCTTGGCTTTTAATATTAATTGCTTCCCTTCTTCCTACCTTGGGCTTCCTCTTGGTCTGAAAGTGCCTGATTCTTTTTGGAACTTTGTGATTGATAGTTTTAACAAAAAGTTGGAAAGGGGTTATTTTTCTCAAGTGGGTAAAGCGACTTTACTCAAATCTACTCTTAAAAACCTAGTTATCTATGCTCTTAGCCTTTTTAAGATTCTTGTTAATTTTTTTGAGAAAATTGAAAGCATCCAGAAAAGGTAAATCTGGTCTGGTGCGGAGGAAATAAATCGTATCCCTTTGGTTGCTTGGGATAAGGTGTGCAAACCTAAAAATATTGGGGGTCTGGGTTGAGAGACCCATTAGGGTGGTCAACAAAGCTCTTTTGGATAAACAGTTTTGGAGATTATATGGAGAAGAAAAAGAATGGAATACTATATGTAAACATAAATACCTCTATGATCACCTATCTTTAGATCACTACCTCACTAGTGAGGAGAGTGTGGTTGGTTCTAAAATCTAGAATTGTATAAACAAGGCTGGAGAGATTGTTGGTAAAGGGAAAAGATGGAGATTGGGGAATGACAAGAAGATTAATTTTTGAAGATGTTTGGCTTATGGAAAAACCTCTTTGCACTATTCCTAAAATTTATAATTATATGGATATATGTAAGGCCCACTACGACCATAAAGTGGAAGATTATTGGACTGGATGTTGCTGGGTGGATTTGACTTGGGTTGATAATGCCTTGGTCATGATTAGAAAAGCTCTGCTAACTCAACATGTTTGTGATGACAAGGAGGATTCCATGGTGTGGGGTTCTACGTCTTCTGGACAGTTTTCGATGGCTATTGCTTGTTTGATGCAATTTGAAAATCTAGCCATCAAGCCCTTCTGGTCGAAAGCCTGGAACAATTCTCTAATCCCTAAAATTGAAAATTTTTACTGGATTTTTATACAAAATAAGGCTCTAACTATAGATAACCTTATTAAGAGAGGTTTTTACATCCCTAACAGATGTTGTTTGTGTTGTTTTGACGAAGAGAGTGTTAGTCACATGTTCTTGCATTGTTCCTGCTCTCAACAGGTCTGGTCTTTTCTTCAACTGAAGTGAAATATATGTTGGGTTTTCCCATCTTCCACCCAACAATTCTTCTAGTAGTGGATTTTTCTGAGCTTTAATGAGAATGTGATAGGTGCCATGAGTTTGGCTGCCCCTCATGTGGCTTGGAATTTGTGGAAGGAAATAAATAATAGAATCTTTAGAGAAAATTAGTATCCTCCTTCTGTGGTGTTTGAAAAAATTGTTAGGGGGATTTATGAAAATTTGTCTATTATCCAAAATGGGAACTGCAACCAACACATGGTGAAGTGTTAGAACTTAAATGAGACTAAAGTGAAGAACAAAAAGCGGGATAATTATGTTTGGACCTCTCCTCCTGATGGATGGATCAAAATCAAATTTGATGGAGCTGTGAAAGGTAATCCTAGTCCTGCAGGGTGCAACGAGGTCATCGGAGACTTCAAAGGAAATTTTATGGCGGCTATTTTGGTCCCTTTAGGATCCCAGACTAACCATGTGGATGAAGCCCTTTGTGCCTTCTATGGTATTGACTTGGCAAAAAAAAAATTGCCAAAACATTTGAATTGAGGGGGGGTTCTATGAATATTATAAAATGCCTTAGAAGTGATTATCTCCCTTCATGGACTACAAAGAATGCTATTAAAAAGGCTAGAGATATTATTAATTCCTTTGATCAGGTTCACATATGTATAGGGAATGCAATATCGAGGCTGATAGCTTGGCGAACTACGACGTTAAGTCTAATGACGTTGAGTGCCTTTTCTGACAGAGCTAATGATCTTCGTTAAAATTCCACATATGCTAAAAGATAAATACTTTGGTAGTCCAACTTTTAATCAAGTCGATCACCAAGGTGAGACAGGTGGCACCTCCTAGTTATCCTGCGACCAACTATTACATAAGGATGATCTCATCGCGGGATTGCAAGAGCCATTGATCTTCTTTGATCTTGCTCACTACTTTGTTTTATTCACCTATTTTATCAAAAAAACCACTTAAAGCTTACTCGATACAAATTTGACCATTCGACTGTTGACTAAGTCAAATAATACATTTAAAGTCCGCCACCTTTAGTCAGATAAACAATACGTTTTCTATCATGGATGTATGTTGCTAAGATTTTCTCAGTATCTCTTAGGCCAATGACCATGGAATCCTTCCCTACATATGTAAAAAGAAAGCAGTAACTCTTCTCATGATTAAAACAACATGGTAGCATAAGAAAGACTAAGGATAAAAGCATGATAGAATGAGATAAAACAAGATAAGGGGAGGAGAAAATAATTTGGAAAATTATGTTCTAACAGTGGCTCTTTCTTGGGATGTATGTTCCTTGTGAGCATAGTGAGATTCTAGTTATCTCTAAAGAAGCAAACCATTAGATCACTAAATGATTAAAACATAACATAATCAAAAGAAATGCAAAAACCTATTTGATTATAGAAGAAAAGAAAAACTCCTTGTACACATATCAAAGTTTCAGTTGTCCATCAAGAAGCAGACAATCAAATCTCCTCCTATATGAACCCAATTTGGTGGTCGAGGGCCCAAAAGTGAACATCATTCCTTTCCTCTGTCAAAGGTTTTATTCTGGGCATGCAACACCTTGAGGCTTCTGAATATGACACCATCATCTATTTCATCATGTCTGATCTCACTATTGGGTAAATGTCCTCCTATCTATTTTAAAACAAAAGGCCTATATCCTTTCTTGCATCCATACTTAAAAGCTTTATCCTTATCTCTCCAATGTATCTCATGTCTTGGAATCCCTAAAATCCTATTGCACCTTATTGATTTTGAAAAAAATTTAAAATCAATTCTGCTGTTACAAAATAGACTATCCTTTTTATCATGTAACTCACCATTTGCTATGCATCATTCTATGTTTTCTTTATATCATATTCCCAAAACATCCTACTGTTTTCATATGAAGGATTAGAATAAAAATGTTTCTCAAAAGGATTTTCTTGAGGTATTTTTTCTTCTTCAACTATATCATCATATATTATTCTTTCATTTTCCTTCAGAATTTCATCATTCAATTTATTTTCAAATGCATTCCCTTCTTCAAATACATTTCTTGGACATATATTATCTCTAGGAGTATCCTTTTCAATTACATCACCACATATATTTGTCATATCTTCATCTATGATTTCTCTACACACTGCTTTTGAAAATTTTAAACTATTTTCAAACATACTTTCTTCTGCTTCCGTAAATAGTGGATTCAAGGATATAGATAATTTAGGCATACCTCTTTGGATATTTTCCCGTGGTTCATCACATAAGAGATTATTCGGTATATCATAATGCATACCTTCACTGAATGAATCCTCCTGAAAGTCACCATGTATTTCATCAACAGGACCAACATTTTCATTAATGTTATCTGCTTAAATTTCCTCTTGTGCATGTACTATATATTTTTCTACCTCATTTCCACATTCTAGAGGCAATTCTATTTCACAAAAAGGATTAAAGAATGATTCACATTTGGGAAACATCTCTTCATATTCCTCTAGAGCTTCATTACACTGAAGATTCATAAAAAATTCAAAATCATTTCTAGGCATACCTTCCCTATTATACTTATCAAAGTGTATGCATTCCTCTAATGTATCATTTTCATGAGAATTATCATTTGTCTGAATATGCACTAATCCATTAATTTTTTTATTTTGGCAGATTGAGAAAAATTTGGGACCATTCTTCTGAACATGTTTTTGATATTCTATATTTAATAAATCAGAAATTTCTCTTGTACTGAGAAAATATTCTTCCTCATTATTACATTCACTGACATTTATTTCCATACAAGTCTCATCATGGTGGTATTCTTCTTCAATCTGATCAAAAACTCCTTCACTCAAATATGAGAAATTATCTGGTTCATGTGCTTCTTCTATAGACTTAACCTTGTATTCATCATTTTTTGTCATCAATTCCTCATACATTTGATTTAGAAAAACCCTCAATTGGGAATCATGATAGATTCCTTAACTCACAAAGTTTATCTACTAATTCCCTTCCCAGAGGCTTGATACCTGAAGGTATTTCCCTATAAATCTTTATCAATCTCATGACCAAATAAAATAAAGATTCACCTTCATATCTTTCCAAATAAAAAAATACATCCAAAGGAGACATATAGGATCCTGACTCCATAGTGTAGTCTTGGCTCTAGTCCTATTCAAAACACATGTTTTCTTCCTCTTCATGTGCATCATGGAATACATCAAGAAATCATTTCTCAAGCTACCTCCATGATGAGATGCTCTATGTAGGTAGTAATTCATAAGCTTCTCTTGCATAATCCTTCAATGTCCTCACAAAGTAGTTTTATATTGTATCTTCTGCACAAACTTCATAATCTTCTATAAATGTGTAAAATGCATCCAAATGCTCAAGTGTTGATTCATCATATTCTCCATGAAATTTTGATTCAAGCTGTGAGAGTTTAGGGAATAAATTATTTGGAACACATTGAAACCTCGTGAGATCCAATGGCCTGATGTCATCTGGAATAAATGGTTTTCTTGGAAATGGTTGTTCATTTTGATACATCTTAACATATAATTGTTATTTCCAAAAAGAGAAAATTTCATCTCCTTCTGGATCTCCTCCCTCAGTGGAATCACTAACTGAAATTCTTTGTTGAATAGAGTCGCCAGCTCACTTAGAGGAAAATAATACTGATGTTCTGAGTTCTTGTTCTCTAATAGAGTCTTTTCTTAATCACCAAAGATTCTGAAAAAATGTTCTTATGAACAACTCCCAAGGAGAGTGGCCAATCTGTCGGTTCCCAAATTGGTAGATTAAAATCCTGTGAGCTTGCCTACTCAATTATGGGATTTCCAACCAGACTTGGCCAACTGGCAGGAACGATCAATGGATCAAATTCCACTTCACTAGATAGGCTCTGCAGAACCAAGGCGGGTAGGCCTATACCTCAACCTAAATTTTTTGGTTGAAGGATTTTATAGCAGATAATAAGGTAAATGAAACTGAAATGATCTCTTCAAGATGGAAAATTACTTTCTTGAATCAGATCCAATTGTGAATATCACAACTATTTAATGCTCTAAAATATGTATGTTGAATATAAGAATGCTTTGAAATATAAAGAGTATAAAATATCTGATTCATAAATATAGTGCTCAATTAGGAATTCCCTAGAAATACTTGATTTAACCACCTTAAAATAATATAAGACCAATGCCTTTATATCCTTTATAATATCACAAGTTCACTTAAAATGATCCTATGTATAACCCTGTGAGATAATTTTAATAACTTTCTATTAAAATGAGATCATCACCCCAAAGGCTTCAATATGCATAATAATTCAACTCTTTGTTGTTACAGTTAGTTTTAATGGATTTTAAATTCTCGGAGAAAGACCAATAAGATAGAATTAAGTTTGACAACCAATCCTTCAAACTAATAATCAAATTGAAACATATCCAAATTGTTATGTCATAAGATGACACAATGAAGCATCTAATTTAATGTGACTGCCAAGGTTGAAAATGGTTGGATTACTGTTAAAGGAAAAAAATTTAAAAGGTCTTCCTCTTTGTTTGACATGACCCTTCGGTCCCATAAGAAGGGGATGAAAGGATAGTTCTCATTCTTAACGCAATTGATCTCCAATGTTTCATCTTTTGTAGCATTTTGGGAAAGTTTCTATTGTGTTCTCGGTGGTGAGTGATCCTCTTAGGCTTTGGCTGATCTATTTTGTTTTGGGATCTATCACTGCTCTATCTTAAGATCCTACTGTGTACATGATTTTGGGGCCCCTTCAAAACATGTTGTTACCTTAATCAAAAACATGAATTAAGGAACAACTGAAATTATATTAAGACAAGAACGGTGAAACACAACTGAATACAAAATTTGTTATGGTTCATTTCCAGTCCTGTACTTCCAGTGACAGACCATAATGTACTGCATCTAGAACTTCTGTCTCATTCTCTCTTTTTTGTCTTAAAATGATCCCCTACATATAGACGAGTATTCAGTTTGGATGAACGGATATACCCTTTCATAATGATTTGTTACACAATAATCTGGCAACCAACCACTTTACATAAAAAGTCAATTACATATAACTAGCACTTGCACCAACAAGGTGCAATGGTTACACCGATAACAAGATATGCTATAAATATTATACTAATAAAATAATATTGAAATGTTATAAATATGCTTTGTGTTAAAAAATAAAGACACTTTGGCGTGATGAGGAGAATATATTGGAGTTCCTTCAATCAGGGAGTTTTGCGCAACTGAAATAGGTAATTGTGGAAACCTCTTGTGCATCTTTGTAGGCCTAGGGGATTCATCGACATCGAGGACATCACCACAAGTTGGGTGGGAGAGGGTGTAGTGGACGCAAATTTTAGACTCTTGTCGGGAGTTCAGATCAGTTTTGAATTTGATAATAATGAAGCCATATGGATCATTGTGGGTGTGCAATGGCCCAGGAATGACATGAATAATAATCTAATGGATGGAATCAACGAATTCAATAGGGCACAGATAGATCTCATGGGATCTACAGTGATGTAAGTTTCGAACAGGTATGGAGATCTTCAGCAAGGTACCCGGTGTGGACCGAGAGAGTACTTCCCTCATATAATGCAGAGGTTGTCTCCTCGAGATGCAATCATCGAGCATACTATTGCATAGATCTCGAGTCCTCATTGGCTAAGTCCATGAGCCTATAATCGCTCCATTAGGAAATCTAGAACCGTTGATGGCGAGCTGAGCTGAAAATGATCTACAATGTTGTACGATTTGAAATTCTTCTCCTACTTCTCCTTCTGCTCCTCCTTCTTCTCCTTCTTCTCCACCTCCTCCTCCTCCTCTTCCTTCTCCTCCTCCTCCTCCTCCTCCTCCTCCTCTTTTTCCTCTTCCTCCTCTTCTTCTTTTTCCTCCTCTTCCTCTTCCTCTTCCTCATGTTCCTCATGAAAACATGAAGAATTTTTTTCATTCATTGTACATATTGTGCTTGTACGTTTCTACCTCATGACAAGCTCTCCTCTAATAAACTGGATCTTAAAAATTGACCTATATGCAAATACAAGAGAAATCCTAAATCCTAGATCATTCTCTACTTATGAGAACACAATACTTGAAAACCAGTGCATTTTCTGAAAAGCATCCCACTTTTTGAACCACAAAAGATGGTCCTTCCTCTTTATCTCATGGAATTCTAAGTTATAGGATGAATGAAAACTATCTCAAACCAATGAAAGAAGCTGAAATTGAGAACATTGTTGCTTAAGAAGAAAACTCAATAAATATTAATGTGTAGGCTCAAGAGGGAAATAACTTTTCCAGCTTTTTAAACATGTGATGCACTTTCAAATACCATAATTGTAGTGAAATCCAAGAAAATAAAGAACACTCAGGGCACAAATGCACTTCTATATATCCAAGAAAAATATATTGCTCCATTTTCTTTGGTGCGGCTAATGCATCAAAGACAAAAAAAGGTCAAATATTTTTTTTCAAATTCGCAAAAACACAGTGATTTTTTTCCAAAACCAATCTAACAACTTATTGTACTTTCATATGACTGCAATCACAATAAAATATAGGTGAATGACATAAATAACATGACAATAACAAAAGCTAAACTGAAGAAAGAAAGGACAAGAAGCTCTATCTTACCGAATCTGCCCAGCAACTCAAATGGAAAGTGTCATTCACAATCTCTTTCTCTACCTTTCGCCACCCCACTCTCTTCTTTATGACATGTTTGCTCTCTCCTTAAGCGTTGATGGTGTTCACAACCTTTTCAAAAACTCTCAGCTTTAGGTAGGGAGAATGTTGGCAACAATTGGGAAATAGAAATGATGCATCTGAAATGCGTTTTACTATTGTATTTTATTCTTAATTTTCAATTGTGTGAGATCTGACATATATATAGAACTTCTAGACTGTAGAAAGAGAGAACATGTTGGAATTACTTTTTTATTTGAATTTTGTACAAGAACATTCACCAAAATTTCTGCACATTATATCCTTACTCAAACTACATTTATGATGAAAATTATGCATTTTAAGATCAAACCCTTGTTAGTTCTTTCTTGTCAGACGAATGTCTAATCCTTGAATATATAAAAGATACATTGCTTTGCATGACATAATAAAATGTGTCCTAATATAAGAATCTTTTCCATCTCTTTAGTAAACAAGGGCTGCGTTGGCACAGCTGGAGTCCCTGCCTAGTGCTTGAAGTAGTTGCACATTTGCAGTTGCACCAACATGTGTGTATGAAGAACAAGAGCATTGAAAACTAGGCTAATTAGGTGTCTCTTGTTTGAGTAAGAGGGAAATGTCTGAACAGAAGCATATTTGTCACATAGTGTTCACATTGATGGAAATGTTTCTCAAAGCTTAAATATTAGAGAACTGCTATTAGACCATATAGAAAAGTCTGAAAATGCAAAATAAAATAAAATCAGAGAATAATATTTCATTTAAATATATGTGAAGGATCAAACTAAAATATCAAAAGGATCCAATGAAAAGTTTGTATATAGCTCGATTTCTCACATTAACACCACAAATGGAAAAAATCGATATTTATATTTTCCTTAATCTCAGACATCGGGCATAAAGAATAATTCCATGCATGCTAAAACGCAGTGACTAGTAATTATCTATCACGCAAGATACAACTATTTGTTATGGGGGAGTGAAGTTGTTGTGAGAGACGTTGACAAAATTTTTAATTCACCTATGAAGATGACACAACTCTAGCATCATAAGATCATTTGATAAATAGGATTTATAACATGCAAATCTCCCGTAGCCAATGCACTGAGCAAAAAAATTATTAACTGCAGAGACTTTCCAGCATTGGAACAGTTGGATTTTCTTGTACTGAAAAAATTAACAGATTTGTAAAGAAACTTTTCTTTGTAAGAATGGTTAGAAGCTATTCGTATCTACCTCGATAGGATGGTGGAGGAAGGAATATTAATGGTGATGCAGCAACAAGAATTTTTGGCTTCTTTGGATGATGTTCAGAGGGTGCTATCCTAGGAGAAGCTGCAACTGGACCCTCGTTATTCTTTTAACTGTTCAGAAAACAGGGGCCAAGCAATCATGGGAACTCCATGACATACACTCTCCAGTGTAGAATTCCACCTGCAATGAGAAAGGAAGTGTCCTGTAGATGGGTGAGAAAGAACCGGTCCCAGAGGAGCCCAATTAAGCAGCATCATCCCACGGCCCCTGGTTCGATCCTCAAAACCCTCTGGTTGTAAAGACTGAATAACTCACAAAGTATGCCACATAAGCTTTTAACATAATAAGTCGAAAGTCCATAAAGTCGAAAGACCAAGTCAACATCCCAGTCAATAAATTCCAAAAATTTACACCAATGAAGTTCATACAAACAATCATCTTGTCGAAGTAAAATGAATCACAAGATATAATACATACAATTTCATGCCGACCAACTTGTCGGATATAGGAATCAAATATACAAATTACATTGATACAACAAAATTTTTACGTCCAGAAGTGTCGACCAACTTGTCGATCACTTAATGAAGTACAACCAAAAAGATAGAGGAAAAAGAAGAAATATGAGTACTGGAAAGTATCAACTCATCGGGTTCTGTCTCATGAGCCTCGGACTGAGTCCCTTACGCTTCCTTGAGAACAGAGGTGGGGTCCAGGCGCTTTTACCGCCCAACCGTGGAGTGGTCAGCTCCGGAAGTGATGAACTTCCCCGGGGTTCTTCCTAACACGAAGAACGCCCCGTCCCTGCACGAGAGGCCTAGCTTCTCGCCACTGGCAGATTCGGATGGTCTTAGTGCAGCCGTGTAACTTAACCTACAAGCACATATGCCTATAGTAGGTTCTATACATCGGATGTAGCAAGGGGTGAAGTTAACCAAGCATAAACAATAAGAACTTATGCAATTTTCTACTTTGGCCAAAGTATTTTATTCCAGATTTGAACTGGCAGGCAAAACAACTTTTACCCTCCCTTGATCTCTACATTCGGCACAACTTCCATCCTAGTTGATACATTCCCGATTTCACATAAATCAGACAATAACGGTACCAGAGAAAAATTAATTCAATCAACACTTCAATCGTAGCAAGATATCTAATTAGTTCAAAAAAAAACTATTTCACTCCTGAAAAGGTTCACCCAGTGGCTCTGTTTTACTGTATGGTTTTACTTTAACGCTAAACAAGAAAAAAATAACCTATATTCAGAAAACTCTCATCACATCTACACAAGGAGTAACTAAAGTTGTCCATCTATAGTCACGCTGGAAAACATCAGTTCATATTATTGTTAAAAGCAGTTAGAGGCGTATACAATTAAGCCAAGCTGGGAGTATTTAAAAAAAAAATACCAATTACAATTCACGGAGATATCAAACAATGAAAAGTTCATAACTAAAACTTAATGAAACTCGGCAGTATGGTCACGAGATCTCTGAACACGCAGGAACCATACTCAAGCTCACGCTAATGTTAACATCACAGTTTTAAAATAGTGAGAACAATCTATTTTGAAAAGCTAACAAATGACAAGGTAATTTAATGCTCTAATTTAACAAATGAACAAATGAGAAACTAACTTAACAACGACAACTACTTCACACAACAATCACATTCGGTATTAAATAATCTGACAAATTGTTCCATTTTTGTGCCTGGACAAAAATGTATAACGCATAGGGAAGGCTATGGAATACAGAGACAGTATGTTTTAAAAAAAATATATCGACCATTGCTTATGACAGAAAGCTATGACAGATTAAGTCAAAAAAAAAATGGAACCCAGCGAGAAATACCAAGAAAAGAAGTAACTGTTATCAACCGGTGGCGGAGCACAATTCCTGCAGGGAGAGAACGTCTCTTTACAGAGTTGGTAAAGATGCATGGGCTTTGAGCTGTTTTTTTCTTTTACGGATTTGATGGAAGAGAAGTTGATCGATCTTAAAAATGGATCAAAATGGTAAAAGCCATGAGTTATTGACCCACTCCAAAATATCTTTGATATGAGAAGATTTCATGGTTTGGCAAGTTTTTTTAGAAGAAGTTCATGTGAAATTTCAGTGGCATTTGCGCAACAATCATGAAAATCATGATTGCTGATTAGAAAGAATTATATGGACAGTGGTAGTGCCATAGAGCTTTCAGATACTGAAAGAAATCAACCATTCTCGCATTGTTTTGACTTTAACAAAGCTAAGTCAAGAGTGGATTCCTTTAGCATATTTCAGCGAGAAGCTTAACCAGACTAAGAGAAAATATTTGGTTTATGACCAAGTATTCAACATCATTATGCAAGCTCTCAAAGAGCCGTAACGTTGTTTGTTGCCTAAGAAGTTTTATTGTTAACTTAGCAAAACTTACCACATAATCATTTAGTAGCCCAGCTTACGTTCTACACGGCATTCTACTATTTTAGTTTGCCAAATTTTTTTTCCAAAAGATTTTTCTGTTATGCATCAAACTGCTGGCCCTTAATTTATGCCATAATTGCTGCCAGATTTGAAATTTATGCAAGAGCTAATTTTTGCAGTCCCTAAATTTATTCTAAAAATTGAGGCCAACTGTTTGACAATATGCCTGAAAAAGAGTTGAAGCTCTACCGTACTCAGAAAACATAGGAATCGCAAAAGTTAAGAATAAAAACAAGCCTTCTGCACCCAACACGATATTACACACTGATTCCTTACTAAAAGCAGATTGACATGGAGGATACGAAAATGATGCATGGTAGGAGAGGGAACGAGACATGCACAGTCAATATCTCTCAGCATTAACATTTTTAAGATTTCACAATAACACCCAACCGTTCTTAAGAAAATAGATATAAAAAAAACACAGCAATTTCTATTAAACGTTTTCAGTTGGTTCCAAAAGGAAAACCTGGAATTTGCGAGCTACAATAGCTGGAGTTCTCCTTGCCCACTCGTCCACCAAAAACAACTCCTCTCCTCCCCCGAAAGCCTCAGCCCATTCCACTAAGCAAAACCAAAACAATAACTGCTCCCGAGAGGGAGAATGCATGCCCCTTTTTATGGAGTGAGGTCTTTTAATATCTACGCCTCCACTCTTCCCCTCCAACCGTTTTTTTTTTTAAAGTACACTTCATTAACCATGATTTTGGTTAATTCTAATTTCCAGCATTTATAAAACTAACTTAAATATAATCCCATTTTCCATTAAAAAAAAATATCTATATTAACAAAAATAAACAATTATCTGCAAATATACATTTATTTAAATATACACTAGGCGGGGAGCTAGACCTCTCTCCTCAACCACACCTCTGTCCTTCGACCTGCATCCACTCAAACACTCGACAAGAAATCATCAGTAATTCACATAAGAAATATACCTCCAAAATAAATAAAGCATTCTAAAATTGCAACATTTTACCAATTCCATAATTACCCAGACATGTCGAGTCATCCAAGTCGGCATAATTCGACTGAATGATCCGCTTAACTAGGAGGTCGCAAAACCAGTCGTGACATTGGTAAAAGCTGAGAAATATATATTTCCAGAGAAGAAGAGTCCCCAGATTTGTACGGGCGGAGCACCCAAAGAAACTGGTCTTTGAATTCTTCATTTAAACTTTTAGCTATTACAGATTATCAATTATTTCATTCCAAGCTTTCAAAGTCCACCCCCTGCTCTAATTCCAGTTTTGTTCATTTTTAGGGTTATTCCTAAAATGCTAATGCCTTGAGAGGCAAATACAGAGCTCCCTGCATATTGGACAAAAATGGCGAAATCACTACTTCAAATTACAACTTTTAATATAAAAAATTCAATTGCCTGTAGATTTTACTGGAAAGCTGCAATAATTTATTTACCTTATCTTTGCATTTTTTTTAAAATTTCCATAGATTACAGGGAACCAGTAGGGGAAGTGAAGGTCGTGGCAGACATGCATAAAAGAAAGTCTGAGATGGCCCATCAATCCGATGCTTTTATCACCTTAAAAGGTGAGTTAAAAAAATAAAATGCAGTAAATCAAATTTTCCTAATCTAGACCATAGTTCTTTAACTAAAGCGAGGAAAAACGTACTATTGATAAGTGGCTATGGAACTTTGGAAGAATTACTGGAGGTGATAACATGGGCTCAGCTTGGTATATACGACAAGCCAGTAATTTCTCTAGCTACTATGAAGCCTGAATCAAATTGAACACCATTTCTCGTTTCAAACAAGAGCATTAAACTAGGCTTGAGATTTAAGAATTAACCTTATTCATTGTGTAGTGATAAATATTGTGAGACAAACTATAGAATTGACTATACCTAAATTTTCCAAAAGAGTCGGCTTGAGAATGGTCATCGAACTCTGTTACATCTTCATTGCCTTCATCACCTTTCATACTTTTGTCTGACAGTTGCATATCATCATAGTTCTTGGTCAAAGCCTATATCCTCAGTGTGACATGTATAATCATTCCAATTGGCAATGTGAATTGCACGACCGTTCATAATCATTTCAAAATGACTCAATCAACAAAGCGAGCAATGGGAACTAAACATCCCTTCCCTATCCCCTTTTTTTGGCAGATTTTAGGAGTGCAACGTTATCATGAAATACATCGTAGGGTGGACTCCATGAATCAAAATCTCGGCTCTGATAAAGAACCAGAAGAGGAAGATGAAGAGTCAATGTAAAACTCTCAGTAATGTACCTCTGCTGCTGATTTCCCCTTCTCCAAGCTACCAATGTCAACAGATGAACACACAACATGAACTGAATCACCCGAACCTGCAAGCACAACAGTTCATAAGAGCTCACGAATACACGAATCCAACAAAGGCACGAACTCAACAATGCCCATGCTAAAATTCAAATTTATGACAACCATGAATTTTCCTTCTAAGCGGTAGAAACTGAGAAGCCAGAAAAACTTTCCTCAGTCTTCACTTGTTCAACGTCACAATGCCGGTTAAGCTGTCCTTTGAAAATTCCTACAAAAAGAAGGGAAACAATATTAGTTTTACATAAACTGCTACAAATCCTTATTTCTGATAATTATTAAATCTGTACATGGAGTACAGTCAAACACATAAAAGTCTTTTTTTTTTCAAAATCAGTAAAACTGAGCATTGAATAGCTATGAGACAAGAACGTTGTGATAGACACTATGATGTTTCAAATTCGCAATTTGTTTCACTAATCAAAAACAAAAGAAGGGGGATTCACCCCACTGCAACTTTGTCCATGGGATGAAGGTTCAATATTGTCATTGTTGTCACAAGTAAAATTAGGCAGCAGTTCTCCGAATTTGGAAATGGTAAGGTCACCTTCATAGACGGATGCAAACTTATTTTTACTAGCTAGTACCTTCACTTCAATATCCTATTTTGAGTGTTGCATAAATACGTAATGATCAAAATGAAACCAAAGTTTTTCCCTGAGACCAGCTTTTTCACATGTTATGACATTCGGCGCCAGAATATACGAGGTAAAAGATAAACATATAAAAAACTTGGTATACGATAGGAGGATGGAATGTGACGCGAATTTGGAATACATCTTAAAAACTGCTAATCATGAACTTCTGGAAAAAAATACGGTAGCGTGTATATCTTGAAATGCTCTGCTCTCTTCTAATATAGCCAAGCCGTCTAGATCTTCTGGAACTCCCATTGTCAAATTTCAAGTAGATTATTAAACATAACCCATTGACAATTCACTAAGTACAGACGGCAAGTTAAGATTCCTCACATTTCTAGGAAAATTGACGAGTCAGGATAGATTGAAATTTCCTTATGTCCGTTGTAAGCTACTAAATTCAAGATTGAATTACGAAAATTCATTAGTCATCCTCATCTAGTATTTACCAGCACGAGACACGTTACCGATCCGCTTCCACTCATCACTAAAATTGTCCTTCGCTCTCTAAAGAATACCACATGGAACCTTCGACCTGTAGTACAGTAAACAAAACCAGGTAATACTAAACTTCATATTTTAACTAGTGAAACAAGAAGACATATATTGTGCTAATGCTCAGACAGAAAAATATTAATGAAAAGGGAGAAGGAGAAAATAATTGTGTATGATTCAAACCAGAGATAACCACAGTGGGTATGTCGGTGTAAGGCTGGAAAACTTCCTTAGCAAGAAATACATTGAGTTCTGCTTCGCCCGAAACCAAACACGTCAATAGGTATGTGGCAGCATCACAGTGCCTCCCAATGGAGAAATAGACAATCGTCTGAAGGATTTATTAACTGTCAAAGCAGAGCCTACACACGTGGAGTGTATAAATTTTTTTTCTCCATTTAGCGATGGAAAATCAACTAAACCACCAGGAAAAATCTATTGTCCAATCAGGAAAAAGTAATAAAGGAAAGGAAAATCAATTTAATATCGAAATTTCTTCTAACCATAGGCTACAAGCATTTGACACAATTTCCAATGAACAAACTAATTCTCAAATTCCTATCGAAAACATTAGTCTCCTGCCTTAAGGGCAGGGACTAACAACTACTGAAGCTTAAACAGGAGTGCATGTGCTTCTTCTTTACTGTTGATTGAAGATCAGAAAGAAATCCTTGACAACAATGAATAAAGATATAAATAAAGATATAAACATAGCTTTGAAAATTTATGGAATTACAGAAAAGGAAAATTCATATTTGTTATAGTCATTTGATCAATCCATTCAAGAATGAAAAGTAAATGATAATATGATATTATCATTGATATAATTCTATCAGAAATATGGGCAAAGAATTGAGAGAAAACTAAAAATTCATATTTGTGATACCATCTAATCAATCCATTCAAAAATGAAAAGCAAATAAGTATATGATATATCATTGATATCCACTTTATCATAGATATGGGCAAAGATTTGAGAAGAGTTAGATAAAAATTATATATAAAATTTTCTATACTAGTACACTTCTATTTTCTTATTTTCATTCAGTAATCTATTATATATTTATAAAATTCTCAAATCTTTTTTTTTATAGATAAGGGGCCGTAGTCGAGATGATATTTATTAATTATAATAAAAATACATCAGTCCTGATTTAAAAGCATATCAGGAGGAAAGAACCAGCAAGAAAACCTCCGATCATAGCCCATACAACCTATAACTAAAGTATAATTACATCAAACAACATCTTGCCAATACCAAATCTGAAAAACACTACATAGACTCACTCTAGTACATCTTCAACCAAAATCTTGGGTGTCCTGCCTCTGCTTGTTGCTGCCCTTCGCTTTCCTTCCCTTTCTCATGGTCATATTTATTCCACTCCCAAGCTTAAAGTTTTAAGTCTGCAGTTTAAATTATGCTTTTATAGCTTGCTCCAAATATAGCACAAATTATTAACATATCTGTCAAAAGGATTAAAGAAGCCTCTAATCTTTATCTCCATCCTTCCTGTGTTTTGATCAGATTTCAATAATGTTGTTGTGATTCCAAGGTTGCCGAAGTTCCTGCCTCTTGTGAGTGAGAATATTGAAACACGCCTGCCTAAGTCTGAAGGAGAAGAAAAAAAATTCTCATATCTTATTTTGTTAGAATTTTTTTTTAAGAAAGTTGAGTTATTTTAACAGTTCAGTACAAACAAACATTCATACTACTATGGGTGCTGCTAGTGTTCTGTCTCTTTATAGTATGGCAGTTTTGTTAGAGTTTCTGTCATATTTTTCATCTTTATGATCTGCTTTTTATAATTAGGATTTCGTATCCCTTCAAAACCTATTTGTAGTAATCAAAAACATTCATTTTACTATTATACTAACATATTTAATGAGCTATAACAAATATTATTCTAATATATTTAACAAAATATAACAGAAACCTATGATGCAGTATTCCTAGAACATTTCATATCAAAATGAATGGACTCATCTCTCCATCTTATCCATCTGATCCTCCATTCTCCATTCTGATGACACAATCCTTCCACTTGTCCCTCTCCATCCTGAACCCCTCCTCCAATTCCAATGCACTCTTATCCAACTCCTCAATCATCTTATCCATCTCACCACTCACTCTCATCAGTGTAGCCTGCAGGAGTATCTCCACCTCCTCCATCTTTTCCTTCATTATCCTTATTTCTCCCTCCATCTTCACTCCCTTCATCTTCCACTCCCTCTTTTCCCTCAACATCCTCCCTTATCCATCTTGACACACTTGTTCTTCCTCCCCTGCAACTCATCCCCTTCAATCTCCTTCCTCTGTTTCCCATTCTTACTGTTGCCCATTTCAAATTCATTCTCCCTTTTCTCACCCAAGCTTTTGTTACACTTCCTCTCCTTCTTCATCCTCCTGTTTTTCTCATTTCCCATCTTCCCAACACCTTCAAATTTTGATTTGCTTCAAGCAACAAATCTCTGTTTTCCGAGAACATGTAAAAATATATAGATATTGTTGCTTTTCTCAGCCCTCAGAAATGCATATCAACTTCCTAAATTCAGCTGTCAGAAAAGCTCACTAATCTGCTAAATTTGGGAGATTTGTGGACAGACACTGACATGCACTTTCAGAAATGCAGAACCCAATTAGAATTTTTGCTTTTATAAAAATCTAAATAAAACTTCTGCAGTGAATGACTATGCATAGAACACTTTGGCTGACAAGGGCTGCGTTTAGCAGTTAACAATTCCTCCTCTGTATTCATTTTTTATTGCTGGCATTTCATAAGGTGTGTATCTCTTAGGCTCAATGTTATAATGAAAATATCGAATGAAAAGAAATAGATGTTTGCTTCAATTTTTTTTGAAAAAACAAGTTTGCAGCAATGAATACAACCATATGTTTATATGCATGACTGCTCAAATTTGATGGGAAGATTTTAGCAAGTAATTGTTGCTCATGAAAATGAGGCACACAATTTGAAAGTAGTGTAAATGTTGTTATGGGTAATTTTTAATATCATATATTATGAAATTGAGGTGTCAATTTTTTTTCCAACAGAATAAGATTAAATTTGTTAAATATTAAAATAATATGTAATTTTAGTTTATTAAGATCTTTCTGTTTAATATTTTGTTTATAATCATTAATGGGATTTCTTTTAGATCAACCATTTTATTGATGAGATGGTTTTCACAAAATAAAATATGATTCTCAACATGTCGTATATTCATGTGTAACAATGGGGTGTGTCTTATAGACGAGTGACATACTATCCTAATGTTGTTCTTTTATGTGTTTAGGTTATATTTTTTAGTAGCAAAACATGTATAAGAATGTGCTCCAAAAAAGTTCAAAGGTATATCCAAGAAAAATATAAGAGAATCCCCATACCTCTATCAAACAATTATATATCATCATAGTACATAATGAAATCTATGAGATACACCTTGAAAAGGCAACTAGAATATGCAGAAGGATATGAATCATCATGAAACACGAGTCATCATCTTCCTTATATTAATATAAAGACTATGCTCATCATTAAACATATCATTAATATGCTATGACCCATAAAATAGGATGGATGAACTAGCAACGTCATATGAACATGAAAAAGGTGCAATGTATCATGATAACATCTGTCATCAACTTCGTTTCTTCAAAATGAATTTGGATGAGAAATTAACATGAAAAAATAGGGTTTCCAATTTGTTTCTGTTGACAATTTTAAGGCATGGATTAGATAGTGATACCAATTTACGTTATTCAAGTCCAAGAAGAGGAAACATGGCTAAGAACAAAAGAATGTTTTAACACAAGTGTAGCTAATAGATGCAAGGTCCCATTCTAATTAGATATTAAGTTAAATGATTGCATTATGTCCAACAAAGGGACTAGGAAAGTATACCGACTAAACAAACACCATAAAAATCTCAAAAATGTATTTGTTAGAGAGTGAACTTGACCCTCTACAATCCCAAAGGTTGCAAGTAAATAAATAGAAATTATAGCCACATCTTTCTACCATGCCATGAAAATTTTGATGAGCATGCCTGGCTCTTTCCTCAAGATTCAACTGGAAATTCTCTTCATCTCTGGAAATAAAAAGTTTTGATATTTTTTCTAAAGACAAATATATAATTTTTTTTTGGGTATTTTCGATATTTGAGAAGATTTACATCTCACAAGAAACAAATCGATTCTATATTGTCATATTGAAATCACACCATACATTCATTATTTATTACAATAAAATTGGATCCACTCATTTATAATGATATCAATTATCATCAATGCAAACAAGTATCCAAGTTAAACGTGCTACCTTTCTGACTTTCCTAAATGTTGGTCGTGGCTATCAAGATGAAGGGAGGCAACCGTTACAATGTGTACACCAATTGCAACACATGTAGGACTGTCCGCAAAGCATAAGGGACTGGCCGCAATGCATATAAACTGGCCACAGCCTCCAAGGTAATGTGATTAGCAATCACTCTCTCACCAACTGATAACAATACTTATTCCTTGCTCCTACGATGTTGATTGAAAACTCACAAACCTCTTATCCTCTTCAATGACAAAGAAAGCAAGGTATTTCTTTCCCACAAAGTATAGTGTTGTAATCTAAACTCCACATGATTCACCAGCCTGTAGCTGACTCAAAGTGCCATGCAAACAAATAATTCACCATTCTCAATCTGCAAACTCTCATTCAAACCCTTGTTTCGAAGACTCCAAACAAAATCATAAATGCAAAAGATGATCAATAGGTACTGAAAGAAAGATTTTGAAAGCTTCATATAATCCCCTGTAACTTCTTCAAGAAGCCTTGACTTATTCAACTTCAAGGAGACTCTTCTAATAACTTAAAAATCAACTTTGGAATATGAAGATTCAAATTTATATTATTCATATAAAGCCTTCATTCAATTATAAAATTCAACCCAAAGTCAAATTACATTATCATTAATATTTTAATGACTTTATTTAATAAATAAACCCCAAGATATAATCAACTAAGCCAAGCTTGATTAATTAATTATATAATCAACCCGAGCCAATCCAACTGCTCTGCCTTGTCTAGCCAAATGATCGGATACCCTGCCATAAGCGGAAACTAGCAGAAGGAGACTTACTATAAATAGTAAGTTCTAACCAAGAGACCCTCAAATCCAAACATTAGCCCATGAGGGTCGCAATGATTGGCTAATAAACATGTCCCCCAGATACCTTCTAAATTGGGGACATCACAGTCCTTTCTCCCTAAAATGCTTGTCCTCAAGTAATCAAAATCCAAGATCGTGTCCCTAGGCAGCTCCGCATCAAGAAGCTCACCAACTCCAACCCCAAAAGAAGACACACTTCCACCAGGATCCCATGGATAAAAATGTGTAATGTCCCTGTCATCACCAACTAATTTCTGAATAGACAACACTATCTGAACACTCAACAAAATCAATGAAATTGAACTCAATGCCTGAACTAGCGATGCTGAAACAGGAACATCACAAGGACACAACTCAAGGAGCAGACTAGTCTTGCCACCTTTTTCACCATAAGATAAGTTGTCAAACCAATCACCAAACTCATGCACTAGATAGTTCTACACCTGATAGATATCCTGAACACGAGGATCAAATGTGAAGCTGTATACACCCCTGACTGTATACACCTCAAAAATCTCCTCAAAAAACCGTGTCTGAAATCCTGGAAGAACTGTCTAACATCCTAACGTACTAGGGAAATCCCAAACATCATGCTCACTCGTGACCAGAGGGAGACCAACATCAAACTCAAATAACGGATTATCATATGACATAGTAACATCAATATCAAACAAGGGATTATTCACAAAGTGAACTACACCAGTATGTTGATCTGAACTCTGTGATGGTGAACTCCGGGAGACATGACATGTGACATGCTCCATCTGAATCATATCATGTCTCTGAAT
Organism: Thuja plicata; assembly: GCA_018584345.1. NCBI lineage: Eukaryota > Viridiplantae > Streptophyta > Pinopsida > Cupressales > Cupressaceae > Thuja > Thuja plicata. The sequence goes on from MU224579.1 coordinate 1,134,099, forward strand.
GTCTCTGCTATCCTCTACACACAGACACATAGTGCACAAAATCCCCTCTGTGATACCTGACAACACATAACTCTTGCCTCGGTACTCAAAATTCATCTCCATTGACCGTAGGCTAAGATAAAATGCCTCGATATCCTGTAACCACTGCATGCCCAACACAACATCCATCTCACCCAAGTTAATCACATAAAAATCTGACTGCATCTCATAATCACCAAGAGATAATGAGAGATGGCGTATACGTCTGGCACAGGTAAGGGTGTAGCTATCTGCCACCTTGACTCGAAACCCGTCAAACTCCTCCACTGGAAGACCACACTACCTAACCATACCCTCATGTATGTGTTAGATTGGGTGGTTGTTGTTGGACCAAAAGATCGATCTGTCAATGCCCGATACAACCACCAGACTTATAGAATCCACAGGAGGCTATTAAACCCTTGTCACCAACCATTGCATGGCTTGACCGAGACCAAGGGTGCACACCTTGTAACAATCCCACCCTCAGGACATGCATGGGGTTGGAACCATGGGGTTGAATCCTGATACCAATTGTTAGATTGGGTGGTTGTTGTTGCACCAAAAGATTGACCAAATCAATGCCTGACACAACCACCAGACTTATAGAATCCACAGGAGGCTATTAAACCCTTGTCACCAACTGTTGCATGGCCTAACCGAGACCAAGGACGCACACCTTGCAACAGTATGAAATTATGTGTGGCCCCAGTGTCTAGCATAGAAATACACTGATGTCCAACCACCAATCGTCTCATCCAAAAAGCAGAGGGAAGCAATACAATAGTAGACAACACTATGAGTGATAGCCTGACATAGTCCCTTGATTATTACGCATATGATAACATTTATACTATAATCAACACTTGAATTGGGGTGTTGCATACTAATATTTATAATTTATAATAGAGATTCACCTTATATATAGTAAGATATGCATAAATCATTCAATGTGTTCATCTTAGAGGCACCACTCATTGCCTTGGATATCCTAGCATGTGTCCTCCCAATTTGGGCAACCTAGAGTTCTCAAATGTGATTCTCTAAAAGATATTAGTTTTCTAAAAAGTATCAGGTTAACTGAATAACAATTCTTAATATTTATCTCAATGAACATTTATTTGTCTATGTTGATTGTCAAACTTTTGAGTCCCCCTATCTTTGCTCCAAGATTATAAAACAACCCACATGAAATAAAACAATATAACACACCCTATCTTAGGTTTTTTAGTTGTCAAGGAAAAATAATTACCACTCACTAGTTCCTCTTTCCTAAAATTTTGATATAAGCAAATTTACATGCACTTAAAGTTTGTCGCAGTTGGCACAAAATGGAGGTTAGGGCCTTTCTGACCATCGCTCACTACTCATAACACGATAGTTAAGACAAACTAAAGGTGTTTTTATGATCTCCATAAGTGAAATAAATAAAAAGAAATTTCATGGATTATGTCTACCAAATATATATGTTAACAAATTTTACTACCATTCCCGGACATGTTCATCATACTAATAATCCCCGTGAATAACTTATTGCTCCCTTTTTCATATCACTCAAAAATATTATAATTTTTTTTCTTAGAAAGATAAATGAACTAATCACTCATAATAATTGAATAAATTTACATCTATATATAAAGCACATAGTAAAAAAAACACTCATTAAATCTTAAATTCTCTCATTTCATATATATATATATATATACGCTCAACTCCTTATTATAAGGAGCATAACCTTTTTATTATCTTCCTTTATATTGCTAAAGCAATAATATAATAAGTGTCATGTAGTGGCCAAGTATTTGCCTAATAATTAATTATAGTCATAATATTAAATAAAATTTAATAAATTTAATAATTAACTATAATGATAATATTAAATATAATTTATTAAAGTATAATAAATTTTATTAGTGGATATCCTCCCATCTGTTTATCTTGGCATCCCTTTTTTTATGGGAGTCAATAAAAGTAGCTACTGGCTGCCCATCATTTAGAGGATTAAATTGAGAGTAGTAGCATGGAAAGCGAGATGGTTATCCCTCTCAGGCAGAATATTATTAATTAAATCAGTCTTATCAGCTATCCCCAATCACTATTTATCAGTTCTCAAGGCTCCATCATCAGTTCTTCAAAAAATACAGAAAATATTAAGAGACTTCCTATGGACTGGAAATATGAATGGAGAAAAGAAAATCCCGCTGGTTTCTATTGAGAAATTAGCACAAGTAAAGCAATCAGGTGGTGCTGGGATACATGATCTTAAACTCAGAAATCAAGCATTTGGGGGTAAATTAGTTTGGCAAATGTACTCCAAACCACACAATATTTGGTGTCAAATCATGCAAAAGAAGTATTTAGATGATAACAACCCGGGTAGAATTTTATCAGTATTAGACCCCCCTAAAGGATCAGCCATTTGGGATTTTATGATTTCCTCTAGAGAAATAGTAACATATTTTATCACTTGGGAAGTAAATAATGGTCAATCAATCAAATTTTGGCGGGACTCATGGAATGGTGCACCTCCTCTTCTTCGTATGAATGGCATTGAAAATATAGTCAACACATCAGAAAACAATTGGGGAATCTATTTAAATGATTATGTTTCAGCAGTTTGTCTACACTCCAGAAAGGTAATATGGAAAGAACCTCATGATTTGCCCTTATCCCCCCAAGAGATACAGGACCTGGAGAATATCTTCTCGCAAAATCTGGTCTACCTATCAAATTCAGAGGATAAGTTATTATGGGCCCCGGGAGCAGAAGTAAAATTCACTATTAAGGAGGGATATAAACTTCTTCAACAGAGAAACTCAATGACAAAACCATCTCGAGCATATTATTTCTGTTGGAACAATGTGAACTTACCTAAGGCTGGCTGTTTTGCTTGGCTAGCATTGAATAACAGGGCACTAACTAGTGAGCGACTTCATAGACTCAATATAGCGCAACCTTTTAACTGTTTATTATGTGAAAATCAACAGGAAGATGTAGACCACTTATTTCTAAACTGTCTATTTGCACAGAAATGTTGGAATTTTGTTCTTGAAAAATTAAATTATCTAACACCGTTACCAAACAAACTTTGGGACTTATTTGAATCATGGCCACAATTATATTCTACATCCCTATTTTCAGCAATTTGGATATGCACCCCAGCATTAGTCGTTTGGGCAATTTGGTGGGAGAGAAACAAAAGAGTTTTTCGAAAGATCTCCTCTTCAATTGAAGTAGTTACAAATGCTTTAGAGAGATCAATATCAGAACTAGTTAATTCCAGTCACAGCAAACTTAAGCATAACTTGGTCATGACCTCATGGGATTCTGCAATAATACGACAATGGAAACAAATACACATACCATTCGGTTGGTGTTACAACATGACAGTGAATAAAAGGCTGGCCAGAAATTTAATCAAATGGATACCACCATCAATAGGGAATAGTAAAATAAATTTCGATGGCTCCTCAAGGGGGAACCCAGGAAAATCAGGAGCTGGGTATGCATCCGGGATTATCAAGGACTACTACTAGCAATAAAATGTTGTCCACTCTCAACTGGATCAAATAATATGGCGGAGGCTCTGGCATTATTCGAAGGATTATTATTGGCTAAACAGGGGGGACTCAGTAAGATTCATATAGAGGGAGACTCTAGTGTTATAATCACAGCATGTATCAAGAGAACATTACATAATTGGAAAATCATGCACGTCATCCAGCGAATCTGGCTATTATTAGACACATTCCAAGAAGTACAGATCTCACATACGTTGAGGGAAGGCAACCGACTAGCAGATCACTTGGCAAACAGAGGGTGTGATGGTTGTGAAGAACTGTCCTTTAAAGATGGAAAAATGTTAAATCAGGATTCCAAGTTTCAAGAAATTTATAAGGCTGAAAGACAGCCACCAATGGATTCGATTTCAAATGATTCGACTTCAAATGTACGAATGGAAAGTTAGTTATTGCGCCGAAATGCAATTTGGATTCATTGATTGAGTTGAGAGAATGACATTGAAGCTTCACTTCACATGGTCACACGGACAGACTTGTGTGACTCAGAAGTATGACATCATAAGTAGGCGAGTATTGAACATACTCTCTACAGACACATGCCGCCACTATGAAAATAGTACAAAATTTATGCGGCCATAATAATCAATGATGCAAAGGGTATGCGAGATCACAAACACGCATCCCCTAGTATGATGTGCGTAGTACCCAAAATATTTGAATCAAATTGCAGATTATTAGAAATTAATCAGCACGATCGAATTTATTCCATTAAAGATCTACAAATACCTTCCCTTCATAAACTTAATTGTATTACTCTCGGGCCATTAAACAGAGTAGTGTATCTGAGGAATTCAGTATGATGTGTGCGGGCTTCCCCTTGTGCCAGACTTGTGGTCATATGCATGAAGAACTCCTCCCAAGGAATTACAGAGTATACATTACCCCGGAGGCTGTTGAATCCCCACTTCCAAACAGAATTGATGGTCCGGATATTGATCGTGTTTTTATCACCAATTCAATGCTTCATTATAGGGCAGTTCGACGTGTTGTGGGAGGACACATTTTGACCCCTAGAACCAGGATTGTGGTCTACCCTTCTCAGTTGGTTTCGATTTTTTTATCAAATCTGATGGACATGCTGCAATCGACGGACATGGTAATCTATATCACGAACAAGATTGTTCGACCCCAATTTATACAGGGAACACGGCTCACGGAGGCATTACAGAGGTATGACCTATGGTCGAGCAATGCACTGGTGGGGGGATTGTTTTCACATCATGATCTGATGGTTAGCCATGAACACCTTATGGCTTTCGACAGCTTCAAATGGGCGATGGAGAAGAAAAGCTTCCGAGTAGTACACAACAATTTGCAGATTGTGGGTGCGGCCATTGGGAAACCTTTGGTGGACAAAATTCAGAGTCTTGCACACTCGATATTGGATTTACTGTTGTCTCCTCTGCCCCTGGTTCAACATCTGAGCTGTTACAAGGATTCAGCTGGCGCCATTCAACAAGTTCCTGACTTGAATGTTCCCCTTTCGCCTGGTCAATCTTCCAACATTCGGCCAATGTTGCAACATTCAATCGACGGTCGGGAAGAAGATAATGTCGTTGATTTACCAGTTGGGGGGGAAGAGGCTCGGGGTTCTGCTGCAGCCGAGCCGATGGAGGAATAAGCTAAGTTTTGTTATCTATGCTAGTGCACCCGCGACAGCTTTTATTTTTGCAACCATTTTGCTTATTACCATCAGGATAAACAAACTGTTCGACAGAGACTAATTTAGTCTGTTTACTTATAATCTTGATATCTAATGTTAAACAAATCAAACAGCATAGTTGAATTTTGACCCCTTTAGAATGCTGAAGTTTTTGTGGGGGATTGTAATGTTGTATTGATTATAAGTAAGTGGTCTTAGAGATAGGTAAAATTGTAAATACTGTTATACATCCCTCTCGGATTATACATCCTTCTCGGATTCAGGAGTTTCTTTTTGAAACTTGTATGTAAAATGGTCATATTTTGTAATATTGTATACGACTAAGATCCCGGGGTTTCTTCCTGATTCTTCCATGGGGGAGTCTTTGAATTAGTTTATATTAATAAAATATGGTGGCTACCCCACTTTGGCTTTAAAAAAAAAAAAAATTTATTAGAAGATAATAATTTATAATATTAAAATAATTTAATAAAGTATAATAGATTTTATGAGAAGATAATAATTTAATAATAATAGAAACTATAAAATAATTTTAGTAAATTTACTAAGGATAATTATTTAATATAAAATTTGATATAATAGATAATAATATATTTTGATATATTAAAAGTAATTTAATAATGTCAATTTATTTAAATAGAAAAAAATTATGTGCAAAATTATTTTTCATTAAATAAATTAGTAAACCTAAAAATATTAGCTGGGAAACCAAAAAATATTAACTCAGAATTGGTATTTTGCATCCTAGAAATCTGCCTTGAAAAATTATAATGGACATAGTGTTTCCTAAATAAGACCCCAAACCAATTAGCCAATCACCTTCAAGAAAAGTAGTTTTTATGATTTTTTTACTTAAAAAATTATCATGTATACCTTAAAAAATTTAAAAAGAAATTGAAAAATAAAAATAATTAATTGCAATTGGTTGAAAGAAGTTTTTTTAATCACTCGTTAAGAAAAACTCATTGAATAGTATATAGCCTAACGACAAATACTAATAATAAGAAAGTCAATACAAAAAGTTAAAAGTATCTTTGAAAAATTAAGGAAAGCTTGTAGTAACCTTTTTTTAAGAAGAAAAAGTTTAATGCCTAAGTGTAAACAAGGGCATTACTACTTTAAAATATAATGATTCTTTTATTTATATACATAAAGTAAAAGATGGTAACCAACAAATGGGGAATTCTTTAACTAAAAGCTGCTCATTTATGCCAATGTGGCATTTTTGGGTTTATTGAAATTTATTTTATATGCAAGGTGGAAATCTTCTAATTCCCATCGAATCATGTGGACTCGGGAGAATGAAATAAGGCGTGGATAATATTGATGCTTCAAGAGCGCTAATAATGTATTGGTGAAAACAACACAAAAGAGTAAAATATTTTTTTTTAAAAATTATTTTTTTATTGCCCACATGTTCAGCCCCTAGGGGAGAGGACCGAGTACTTGAACATGTTCTAATAGTTTTGATAGTAGTTGTTAATTAAATACCCAGACTTGCTGATTTAATATCCAATATTTTTAACAACATTGTACCAATAGTTATGACTTTAAAGTTGCTTTTGCTGATGATGACTACCCATAATTAAATGAAATGTGTCCCTTTTCCTAAAAAGAAGCCAATAGTGTGATGCCACATCATCTGTACAAGTATGGGGGTCCCTAATGCAATACAATTGGTCTCACTTTTTTTTTGGGTTGTTTTGGACACCTTGAAAAAAAGCATGTTGATGTGGCATCGTATTTGATGATGTGGCCCTGAAACCTTAGTTATAAGCAGGGGACTTGCCAGGTAAGCTGGTGTAAAAAAATGGGAGTGATTTGAAATTTCCATGTAGGATTTTGAGAACCGCAAAGTTAGGGTGCTTAACTATCGGGTCCTCTCCCCTATCAAGTACCGTGTTGTTTACATCTATTTAGATTCGTAACCTTAGCCATCATCCTACCTACGTGGGATTAGATGGGAAATTTGGAATCGGTTATGGACATCCATCCACACAAAATGGGAGGGAGAGTTTTGTTAAAATACATCAAGAGGGACTTTTTGGAAGATATGAATGTTAAAGCTATCTTCAATTCCTATGAGTTTGAGGATTGGAAGGTCATGTCTTATTAAAGGGTATGTGGCTAAACTCCCTACAAAATGTACCATTGACCAAATTTCAAAAAATAGAAAACCTAACAAATTTTCGTAAAAAATTTAGCATCTATTCTTCATGATCTGCATATTTTGTGGTCAAAAACCACAAAAAAATTGCAAAAAAATAACTGTTTTCGCAAATTTGAAAAAAAAGTTTGACCTTTTTAAAAAATCTTTGGTGCATTTTGTCTTGAGCTTAGCCCGACCGATATTAAAGGCATGACTCCCATGTCTGTCCTTTAGAGCCTTTATTGCAGAGGAAATAGACCCACATACTCGTGCCCTACCTCTTTACATAAAACTAAAATAAATGGAGAGGATCTCCTTACCTAAGTAACAACACATGGACTTTTCATGCACAAGTGAGCCATGCTCCATTTTCATCTTATCTATGGAGGGGGTTGAGTGCATTAATTCTCTTTACATAAAACTAAATTAAATGGAGCTCGAATCTCCATACCTAATTAAGGACACATTGAATTTTCATGCACACTCAACCATGCCCCATTTTGCTCTTATTTATGGAGAGGGTTGAGTGCATTAATTCATTTGGCTTTTGCCTCCTATCAAAGGCTAGGATAAAACTAGCTTGATTTATTGGCAATGTATTTGGTGGAAAGTATTTGTTATGATCATAAATAAACTTCAAATTATAGAGGTTAATGTGCTTCTTTGACTCATATATACACAACAACAAAATAATATATATATATATATATATATATACACACACACTCTTATATTTAAATAATATATTTTTCATATATGGTAAATGTTAATTTATTTTTATGAAGTACTATTTTAATATATAAGTATTAATGATTAACACTTTACAATATATTTATTTCTTAAAGTTTAGTTGAGGAATAAAACTTAGTCATGCTCCCATTTGTTCTTAATTTGGACTAAAATTGGTTACACCTAATGAATTGAGGAAAACCCCTTCACTCTAAATTATTCCTTGGTTTCACTCCTCAAGCGAAATTACAATTAATTTGTCCAAAAGAATGACCTCTTTTAACATGATATGTATTGACATAAAATAAATCCATGGCAACTCACTAGATCGATAAACCCCCCTTTTCAATAAAATTAAATACAAAAGATATAAAATAAAAAAATAAAATAAGGGTTGTGACATCGTCCAATGGTGAAAACCTTCCTCAGGCACCATGCATAACAAACTTGGATCCACCATCTATTGGGATCACTTTCCTACATCCCCACATTTGCAGTCCACTCATTCCCACCCTGTATCTATGCGAGAGTCCTATCAAGTTCCATTCCATTTGCACTTCATGGAAATTCACCTCCAGTCACCCCCACCAAACCTCTTACCCCTTCACAACAAGGCATTGTTCATGATCATAATAAGAATCCACCATCGGTCCATCATCCCATCAGTCAATTCACATCATATCGTCCATCTCATCACGCAGATCATCGTCCCATCAAACCGAGCTTCACCCCATCACATTGAGCTTTTCCCAGACACTTTGACCACATGAGTTTTATCAAATCAATTCAGGCATCGACTTTTTGAGTTCCTTATTCATTTCATATCTATTGTTGAAGTGAATGTCCATTTCAACATCAATCAATCTTTGCCCGTCAGGATGCATCCTTCTGGCGTCAGCTTATTAATCCTCCATCGCACAATATTGTTCATGGAAAGAACTTTGGATTGAATGAGTTCTTGGTAATGAGGCATTTTTTTGTTGATTTTATATTTATGTTTCATTAGACCCTACTCATGATTGCCTCAATCTTCAATATCTTGGTATATCGTGGATGGTGTATATTGGAATATGAGTCATTTATGGAATGATTTTTCTATGGATACTTTAGTGCATCTTTGTTGGTCACACATTTATGGTTTTGCATGCCTCACTAAGGGCAGGGTCTCGTGTACTTCCACCAAGTCCCTAAAAAGGATTTGGGTGTACTAGGCCTCCTCGTGAGTGTCACTGCATAGGTTCCATCATGATTGTTGACCTACATCTATGTTCCTAAAACTATCATGTCTATCTAAGAGTCGGTCCACGCAAAGGAACCATGCCATCTGCACTTTCTAGGATGCGATGCATACCTCCATTTGCAAAATCAAACTAGGGTGTGCTCTCCAACATTAACATCATGTAAATCCCAAAATCTTTTTTTGCATTTTAGTTAGGTGCATTTGTTAGGGTCATGTTGCATCTTGCATTTTTATTTTGGAAAGGCTTCTATTTATTCACTATCCCCCCTATCTTAGCTAGCTAAATGTCCCTCCCAGTTATCTTGATACACACAAAAAGAAGTCACATTTTTAGGTCTTAATTGCATTATATTACATGTCATTTTAGGTTCATATTAGACTTGAATTTCACCTAGTTGCAATAATTAATTTTCACTTAGTTGCATTAGGTTCATTGCCTTAGTTGCATAGTCGTTAGGCTCATTTTTAAGTACATTTAGTTGCATTAATAACTTCATTTCTTTTCTTTGTTCCATTGCATTAGGTCTATTTCTATGCATTCATTAGGATTATTTTATTATTATCTATTATATTGCATTATTAACCATTCACTTTACATTTACATTAGTTGTTACTAAATCCATCTAAGACTCATTTTCGTTTGCATTTATCACTTATCCATCTCATTAATCATTAAAAAACCAGCTAAACATTATATATTTCCATAAAAATAACATCATATAAATATCACATTTATATCCACAAAATCATCAATCATTTATTCATGTGCATCTATTAATCATTAATCTATCCATCTATTCACATACATCATAAATATATCGACTATCCATATACATCAACATCGCATCATATAGAGCCACATATGCATAATCCACGCTAACCTACATCACAAACTATTAAAACCATTATAATCATCTCATGTAGTCTAAATCAGAAAACACACACATCCTACATCACATATGTCAGTAACATCATCATGTGCATAATCATATAGTGTCATAAATGCATCCATAATCAATAATCACACACTACACATCATATAGGACCAAATATGCATCATATAAGTCATGAAAGAATAAAATGTTTGTTGTTAATAGTCTATCATAATGTATCATCATAGTATCATGAAATAATAAAGTACCTTGAGTGTCCATCGAATGGTACAACAAAAATATATATCTCAAATATGCATAAGTACATGCACCTAGTTGCCTCTGTACATCTAGTCTCATATCATAATATTAAAACGTGTATCAAAATGGTTGGAAGGTACTCATGAGGCTAGCTAGGATGATGAACCTCCCTCTCCTCACCTATCACTCAGTGGCCTCATGCATGCTGATCCCTGAGAAGTTCCTCCTGGTGTCTAAGTTTGTGTCCTCTTTGAGAAGGATGTCGCTCGTTGGCCCTCTGGCACGGTGTCATAGTACAATGGGTGGTAGTACTCTACCTCTCGCACTATCTGGGCCTCTCTCTGATGAGATGCAAAGGCATCTGCTAGTACTTGGCCCATCCCACCTATTATGGTTGTATGTCTAGCAATATATCGCTCTTCCATGTATGGCATGGCCTATCTCTACCACTAATCCCTCTCTGCAATCATATCCTTTAGTTGTTGTCTCACAGAGTCCCTATCCTACCTCAGCTGATCAGCCTCCTTTCGCAGTTGACTACCCTCCTCCCCATCGGGTACCACAACTACCTCAAAATCTCTCTAGTTGACTCTCTTCTGAAAATCCTCCTATGCAATCTGGTCATAGTATGCATGTGCCCTCTCTGTCTCCATCTCCCCTTGAACCCTTGCCACCTTGGTTTGCATGTTGTCCCACTTTGCCACTATTGTGTCATGTGTGGTTTGTGGGATGTATCCCTATGGTAGTGGTAGCACTGTCGAGGCATGTCCATGAACCTATCCATGTACATGTGCAGGGGCATGTACCTTTGTTGTTGTTGTTGTTCATACCTGTGGTGGGGAACCTCCTATAGGTACATGTACTACCCCTCCTCCAAATTGTAGGTACTTTGGTTCATACCCTTCAACCTACTACAACCCCTGATGGTATGATCCTCCATATCCACCATCATCTCCATCCCCTCTCTCATCCTAATCCCCTCCCTCACCATCCTGATCTGATATGGCCTGCTCATGTGCTTGTACCTGTACGGGATTTATTAGGCCTACTAGTCTATGCGCAACCCACCACTAAGTACAGGTGGGTAGTATCCCTACATCCACTAGTGCATCATGTCCCAGCCTCCATGCAACTGCCCACATATGTCTCCATTGCGTCTGGGCTCCTCTCAGATCTACTCATATGCCCCATGGTCCCACCTCTCGTGTCACTAGTGGGTGCGGGAATATGTTAGGAACAACATCCTTTATGAGTCTGAATTAGCGCATAACCTCGTGATGGCATATATCTGGCTATGTGATATACTGATCTACCTATAAACTAGCAATTTATCTGTACAAACCCTAGGTAATATATGTCTAATATCCCATCCTCTCACTAATGCTAGTCATCCCTGTAGCCTAGGGCTCACATCCCTAGTATGACATCCTGTCAAACCCCAAGAGGTCATCTAACACTCTCCTCCAATACCCCACTCCCCTGGTCGTGTCATATCTGATTGGTGACCAGTACCTGCATACATAGGGCTCGTAAATCTCTTGTCACTCCTAAGTTTGAATGGGATGCATAATAGTAATGTGATCCCACACCTACACTAGTAATAGTGTGACCCCTGCCCCCAAGATCCTCTGGCCTTTGTAGGCACACATATGAAGGTCAAAATATACCTGACCTAATATGGTGTACCCCTAGCAGTACACCGCTCCCTCCTCCTCTAGCATGAAACTCGGAACCCTCGCCCACCCGTGAGCGAATCCATGTCCTTCCAAGTATGGACACATCCTCCCTACAATGAAACATGCCATGTAGAGGGCTACTTGTGGTAGCTCCGCCTACATCGCCCACTTCCAAGGTAGCTAGTATCATGCCCGTGGTAGGGATGCAAACCGTTGTTAGAATAATGTCTCCATGTAGGGATTTGAGCCCTCAAACACATACTCTAGGATCACACCTCTAATTGGCACCCGATAGATCATCCACACATCGAGCAATATAATAGTCGCCTCTCCAGTAGGCAAATGAAATCTTGATGTATCATTGTTTCAACACTCTACAAGCGTAGTCTTGAGGGCATTATGCGCTCATAGTCTTGGTCACTCATGTACGTGGTTAAGGTAACATAGAGCAACTTGTCCCCACTTCGCTACCGTCAGTAGCCTTCTCAACTCCATAATATCTGGTCAGCACTCCCTCAAACTGAGCAGAGGCTCCCGTGCCTGCATCTAGTTACCCATGTCAGTCAACCTATTCCTAGCCAATTCGTTCTTGTATCCTGACTTAGATTGGGCCATCATATCCTCGATCCCCTCTGAGTCAATCCCTGACCCCTCAGGATCATTTTTTTTGATATCATCCTTTGACCTTTTTCCCAATCTGTGGAGACGCCGATTGGGCATCAGAGACGTGAATTGGCAAAAAACATCGATCCATGAAGACAAGGATTGGTAAATCATCTCTCCAGTCTCCCCAGACTACCCTAACCCCCCTTATATCATCTTTAGAGATTATGATCTGGCGATCGTCCTCTTTGACCTCCTAACCCCAGTCTTCGTAGACGTCAATTGACCAATCGACATCTACACAAATGTTGATTGGTCGATCAACGTCTCCTCCTCGACACTAAACCGGTCCCTATTTAATGCAAAAAAGAGCAATTAATGCAAAATTTGAAAGCATAAATGAAGCACAAAGGGAAGGTTTAGGGACTCACAGGTGGGTCCCAGTTGGTGGGTTGCTCGTAGGTTTGAATGTGTTATCCAAGATATTGCTTCTCCCTCTTGTTCGTCATGTCACTCTCACTTGCTCTGGTTTTTCTATTGGTCGTGGTGAAAGTGAACCTTTGTAGGGCCTTTTCGCCCTACTTATACCTCCCTCTTGGCCCATTTTTCACCTCGGTCTCCAATTTTCATCCCATTTTCTCCCATCTCTTAATGGTCATGCATTTTTTTTTCAACTTTTTCCTCCTCTTTCTCCCCTTTTTCTGCCTTTCGTGCCTTTTTTGAGAAAATTACACAAAATTTATTTTTCGTGTTATTTTCTCAAGGAGGCACCCTCTCTCACTGTCATCACTCTGGAGGCACCCTCTCTCACTGTCATCACTCTGGCTCGACTCTTAGGAACCCTATTTATTCTAGGGCATCTATATTCCCTTTTTCTTTGATACAACGTCATTTTTGATGCTGCATCAAAGAGGGGCAAAATGTAGACACATAAAATCATCCTAAAGCATATTTATTAATTAAATTTCATTTAATTAATATTCTTATAACATTATGGTTACTTTTATTAATTGTATTTTTTATATTCATCTACTTATTTAAATAAATAAATTTATTTAAATAAGTTCATTACCCAAAGTATTTAATTTTAATTTAAATACCATCCCCTTTGATGTATTAAATTAAATTTAATACATGTTCCTCCATAAATCCCCTTTTAAATAAATTTATATTTAATTAAATCCCACATCTTCTAATATTCTTCTAAGCTTTGATTAATTCAAATTTAATTTGAACTTAATCTAATCCCAACCTAGAAACCTACCCTACACGTATCACTTCACCCACCAAACCTACCTTTATTGCTAATCTCCCACTAATCACACTTAAAAGGTGATTCCTAACCTCATTATCCCCTAATGCGTTTCTCACACATGTGTGAGCAACCTCCCCCCCAAGGAAGCCACAAAACTTCCTTAAATTCTCTTACATTCTTGTCCCCCTCTCCTTTCTCCCATGTTGCTCACGCATGTGTGAGCAACCTTGGGCCCTTCAAATATTAAAATCTCATCTTGTCACAAGTTGAATTTTTCATGGCCATCCCTTTTATCATGTGTCCCTTGTGTGGCTCTTATATGGATGCCACATAGGTGCCACCTCATCCAAGCCCTCGTGCTTGTTCAAAAACTCTATAAATAGGAACATTGCCTCTTTCATTGTCATCTCTCATATTTGCATTGTTACCATGCTAGTTTGGTTTTAGAGTTTTTCATAAGTTCTTATCATTTCATATTTTGAATCTAGATATTATATGTTAGGACAATGGAAAATGTATCATATCTTATTTAAATCTTGCATATCATCATAGCTCATCGTTTGAATCTCATTTGCATTGTTGGAAACTTGAGACTAGTCTCTCATACTAACTCTTGAGTTCTTCAAACCTTCCATTAGCTTGCATCTTAGGATCATCCATTTCATTTGGAAGAAATCTAGTGGGATTTGATATTGTGTTGGGAGAGAACACCCACAAATATCTCTAAGATAAAATCAACAAGGCATTGGGTGCCCTTGTTTGGCTCATCTAGGTCGTGGTAAAAGATTTGTGTTTGCTTCAAGTTTTTAAACATGTTTAGTGTATATTGATTATTTTTCCCTAACATTTGCATGTTTGAGCTTGTTCCACATAGGTATATTTTCAACACATACAAGTCTACCTCTGGTTGAGGTCTTTAGGGTGTATAATCTTATATTCTAATTTCTGAAGGTGGACACTCCTATCCGGTTGAGAAGCACATCTAAGGTGGACCAGAAGGCCTTTTTGGGAATGGTCTCAGACCCAGCCATGGCATTAGGTTGTAAGGAGGTTGGAGCAAATACAAACAAGGTTGTGAGGATGGTGTTGGGCCAAGAGTTTCTTCTAAATTTTGACATGTACCAAGTTAACATGTACATTATGTCCCAATTTTTAGCGTCTCTTTTGGACCTTCGAGGAGACAAGATGGATATCTTGATGTTGTTAAGGATTCTTTTCAAAGAAGAATCCCTAGGAGATGATGTTTAGGTTGCCGTATTTGCAAAAATAGGGGTGGGAATCCCATGGAAAGGGATTTACCCAAGCTTCTCCAGCTAGGCCAAAATGTGGTCAGACAACCTTTTATTTTAAACCTTAATGTTGAGGAATTGACGCAACATAGAATATGGGTGAAGATTGGTAGGGATTTTCTTCAGAAATGGTTTCTCCATGATGAATTGGCAAACTACGGATGGCTATATGAATTTTCAGAGCTTATCCTCTCTGAAGAATTCTACTTAGATGGAAGGCAAGATCGTTACCTATGACTCGTCACCCTAGGGCTTGCTATTTTGAAAATTGAAATGAAGTGTTTCTATTTTTGTTTTTGTTTTTTGGATATCACTGGTCCACTACCCTAGTACCTCGTAACCTACCTCATTTTGGCTTTAAAGTTTTGGAGGGACTCTGACTATTGTAAATTTGTGGAACATATTAATGAAAATTTAGCAAGTTCATTTCAATTTGCCTTTTATGAATGTAAAAAATGCTTTCAGTATCATTCTTTTGCACTGAGAAGATTTCAATTTGTGAATGAAATGGCCAAAATTGTGTGTAATAATTTATGGACAAAATTGAAATAACAATGCAATACTGAGTTAATAATTTGTGAATCTTAATATGAACCAAACATGAAACAAAATTATGTGTGTGATTTTGTGAATCATTAACAAATTAAAATTAAAATACAATACTTAGTTAATAATTTATAAATTTGTAAAATAAAATGATCCAAATGTATTACTTTTCCACAAAACTACCAGACTTTAAATTACTTTTCACTTTGATATTAGATAATTAGTGGTTGAATCCGCTGAATCAAATTATCAATAATTTTGTAGCCAATGTAAGACCAAATAAATAAATTCATAGATTTAAAATTTACTTAATAATTTTTTTTAATCGATTTAGATATACTGAATAATTACATTGGATTTAAGAAAAATAAATAAAATTTAATGAACATTGGATAATTACAGATCGACGACGTAAGCTCCATTTTGGGCCGAAGTTGTGAAGGTTAAAAATTTCCACAACCTCCCTCCAGAAAAGTGCTACGTGACACTGTGTCATGTGACGAGGC
The DNA here is from genome assembly GCA_018584345.1 of Thuja plicata. NCBI lineage: Eukaryota > Viridiplantae > Streptophyta > Pinopsida > Cupressales > Cupressaceae > Thuja > Thuja plicata. Next base: position 1,150,487 of record MU224579.1, read on the forward strand.
CAAAGTTCAAATAGCCAATGCGACCCACCATCCATTGTGACAATGGATACCGTGGATCGAGGTCTGTTGGATGATCAAAGATCAACTGCATAAGGTGTATTTTGGGCATAATATGGGTCGATAAACAATTTCTACTAACTACCTCTGGAAAAGAGACATGTGTCACTGGACATTCATTTTATAGTTATACAGTCACTTAACTATTTATTGTATATATATTCAATTTATTATTTATATATGTTATAATTTAAAATAAATAACAAATATATTTAAATATAATTTTGTTATCTTATATTATAAACATTCATAAGTTCGTAACATTTACAATATACATAAAAAATATAGTGTACAATAATAATTAAATAATATTACAAATTTGAAAAGTTAAATAATAATAATAATATTAAAATTTAATAATATATATTACAATTACTAAATCATAACTAGTAATCAATAAATTCGTAGACAATCTAAACCATGGTCTATAAAAATAAAATGGAAAACCGTCCATGCAACCAAATTTATTGGTTATGGTTCGTAATCAATATACTATTTTATAATCTTTCAAATTAAAAATATACTTAATATATTCTATTATCAATATATTATTGTATAAGAAAAATGAAAAATAATATACAAAAGTAAATAAAATTTAACTACCCTTGGATGATCACAGATTAATGGTGGAAGCTCTATTTTGGCCCGAAATTTTGAGGGTTACATTTTTCCACAAACTTCTTTCAGAAAAGGGACACATGTCACTGTTTTGTGTCAGTCTTCAGATGAAAAGACGTGTCAAGTGATGAGGGAAAATACCCTATGGGACCCAATGTCTAACAAAAAATGACAATGGATATCATGGTCTGTTAGATGAGCACAGATCAACAATGTAAGGTTTATTTTGGGCCGAATGTGGGAATGATAAACAATTTCTACAAACTTCCTCTAGAAATGAGACACGCATCACTAAACGTTGTGTTAACAGATCTAACTAACTAATAATTATACTTATGTTCTAATTGTATACTTAATTAACCAAATAAGCTCTATTTTTAGATGAAGTTCTAAAGCATTAAGAACTCTTCAAAAACTTTATGAAAAAGTGACATGTGTGACATGTCAAACTATGAGTCTTCAGAAAGAAGAAATATTTTTTTTGTCATGGGAATAATTACTATTCTACAAATTTTAATTTTTTTCCCTTTAAGTTTTGAAATTTTGAGGCTTTTGAAATTAAGGGAGTCAAGACTTAGATTGGTCTTTGGAGTCTTGGACAAACTAGTTAACCAGGGAGATTCAAAAATGGCTATAGATTGAGGGATGCTCATGCAAATGACTCTGTCCATGCTAATCTATTCAAATAGAAATTCCAGGTAAAATATAGAACAACTACATCCCCCATTTTTTAACTTTTGAACCTCGTGGTTTAGATTGTAGAACTAGAAGTAGGGGTTGAAATTGAGGGTTTTCATTTTTAGTCTTTCAGATGTCTAGCATTATTTTTAACCAATAACCACAATGGGGAAACTGAAAACTACAACTAAAAGAAAAGTGAATGAAATTGAAGATATAGACTGTACCCAACTGGTTAAAACCAAAGGTTTCATTGATGAATACCATGATATTTATGATCCTATTTTCCATGGTAGGTGAATCACATAAATTAGATTTGAATTGTCTAATAAGACAAAAAAAAATCCAAATCCAAGTGGCAAGGCACAATTTACTATTTTTAGCCCAATGTTAAATGCAAGTATAAATAAAATTGCATCATGGGATGTTGGTTTGGGACACATGATGTTACTTGAAGTATTACCTTGGCCAAAAATTGTCATAGCCTGTGCTGAACATTATGATGAAGATAGATCCATCTCCGAGGGAGAATTTGAAAGATTGTTGGACCTAGAGGTTTGGAGCACAAAACTCAAACGTCCACATTGACCTATAAAAGTTGGCAGAGGAATTTGAGAGAATCAATACAAAGGGAAAAGATTCATTTATCATTGGTTTAACAGTGTATGGTGCCCAATTGGATCAAAATCATAAGCCTCCTTGTGATTTGAATTTTTTTGTGTCATGGGTTTAGGATACTATTTCTTTGCTAAAATTTTGCTAGGATTGAAATATAATAGGGAAGTGTGTGTCATCCTTCTTTAAATGATTTGGCATATCCATTGTGCAATTAAACTAGTAAGATATAATTTTGTTGAGCACGTTGTTCAATCCATGCAGATGCAATTAGTAATGATTAAAAGAGGTTCATGTAAGCCATTTAGGATCACAACCTACTTGTGCTATCTGCTTCTAGCAAAGTAGTATGCAACGTTTGAGACCAACAAGCTCCATATTCAGGTCTATAAGGTTGATGCGAAGACTTAGGAGAGAACAGTGTGTCCAATATATGAATAGACACCTAAGATAAGGATACATGGTTCTCTCCTAAGTCTTCGCATCAAAAGTCACATACAATTGGTTGATTGGTTCTTCATGGAAGAATACACTGTGTTAAGGTTTTACGGATCAACAATAGAACTCTACAAAACTCCAATACATGTGACAAAAGGGGGTATTTGCATTGGAATATGTATGAAAAATGAAGATTACAAATACAAACTTTCATGTTTAGCAAAAGAAGAGAATATTCCCTTCCTTACCTTTTGCATGTGGAGGGTTCACATTTGAAAGAAGAGCATTCAGTGTGCACATGATTTTTTGAAAAAAATTTACTTTGGTGTTGACAATTATTGGCAGTGTGATCCACGCTCCTTCATTCATTCAAGACTTGCATTGAATAAGAACTCTGCAAGAAAATTTCAACATGAAAGTAAACCATTTCTAGAAATGTTGAAAAATAGAGACTCTTGGGATGAGGTCAAAAAAGTGACCGAGAAAACTGTAACTAACAAAAATATTTAACAAAAGAATTGTAATCACAAATTATGGCATTGCACCCACTAGGGACAATAGAGCAGGGAATCCAAAATCAAAATGAAAATATTAGGTCTGACAATTTCTACCAAAAATTTGATGTTCTCTCTAAAAAACTATACCTAGAAATATAATGCAACAATGTATGGATAGATAGTGGACTCAAACCAAAATTACTTATTTTTGGACTATGAGGAAGAATCTCGGTGAACCAAAGACCAGTGCAACTCTTGATGAGATTGAAAAGGATTATGAGTTTAGAAAATTGTGGAATAAAGAGCATCCCACTGAAGCATATAAAAAAAGTGATGAGGATAATGAGGATAACACAAAGGAGAATCCCACAACCACTCCAACAACTACTGCACAACCTAAAAAATTGAGTGAGTACACGGAACAAAAATATAGCAAAGGGGCAACCTTTATGGAAAAAATGGGTTTTGGAGGTCATGGTGGTCTGGGTCCCTGATGAGAATGCAATTGGATTCCAGTGATCATAGAAGTTCCAATAAAATGTGGTGAGAAACCATTAATTGGATTTGAATCATTAGATTCATCACACAAAGGTATTACTCATACCGATGCATCTCATTTTGTTAGAGGTTCAGGTATTCCTATTGGTGGTGAATCAAGTGCCACTACCACTAGTGGGGAATATGGGGATAGTGTTAATATATAGAATCACTGAGAGGGGGCATGAATCAGTGAAGACAAAACATATACTCATTCAACCAAAGATCTGATTATTCTCTAAAGTAACTTCCACAAAATCAAACAAGTAACTGTAACTATGCAATAGAAGTAAAGTAATTCAATCAACCACAAAGAATAAACCATAACACCACTAATTTTATCATGGAAAACCTTGTTAGAGGGGAAAAACCATGGTGGGTATGAAACCCACAAATATTTTCACTACAGTTAAAAGAGTTTCCCTATTAAGAGCTTACAATACCCTATTGGGGGCTCACCCTGTTAGGAGCGACCAATACCTTGTTAGAAGTACAATAAGATCTGTTAGGATCTACCTTGCTAGAGGATTTTGAACTCCTAAGAATTAACCTTGTTAGAGGATTTACACAATAATATATGATAGGATCCACCCGGTTAAGGGACTTAGCCTTGCTAACCTATTAGAGTTAACCTTGAGCAATGAACTCAATTTGCTGATCTGAAATGGCACTTCTTGCCTATAAGATCCAATTCAGCCTCTGTAATCTTGACACGATGCATTATCTTTGTATTATATCACAACCACAAAAAACATGATCAACAACCCTAAATCTATGATTTAACATCTCTTTATATAATTGTTCTTAAGTTGGTTAAACATTAAAAAGCAATCCACAAGTCATCCCTCAATTTGACTTAAATCATGAAACTTTGCATCAATAAATCTTGAAATGTCATCCTTAAAATGTAATATCAACTCTAATACAAAAAATCATCGTTAACTTAAGCTCCTTAGCCATCTGATCATCAGGTATCAATCGGTAACTCAGCCGAATCACATAGAACAATAACCAAAAAACTATCTTTCACACATTGTTGAGTTAACTGGCATGGTCACAAATTTGTACTCCTCTAATCATAATAATACTTAGGTAATGATCACATCTCCTAATATTATCACCATCTCAATTGCTACTCAACATATAAAAATTGTTACTGTCTTCCTGCTCACCGATCAGACTACTTAGCATATCTGCTTCACCTATTTATCTTGTTAATCAGTTAGGGTATCCTATGCACCAAAATTAATAGATTTAATAAGTTTCTAGAAATGACAAACTTAAACTCATCATTTCCCTACCAAAATTCATCATAATGCCAAAAATCTCCCCCTTTCACATTGATGGAAAAAAATATACCAAAACATATATAGAGCAATAGGTAATATAACTATTTGTTGTATACTGATCACTTCTTGAATGTATTTTCACCATACCGATCATATATTGATTACTCCCTCTTTCACTTAACTTCTACATATTACTCCCCCTTTGACAAAAATGGTAAAGGTACAAAACTTAGCTTCAAAAATAAAAGCTTACCGATCATAGCCTTGCAAAAAAATCTCTCAAATTTTATTTTGCAGTATCTAATGAATTCTCCCATGATTTTTGCAAATGTATAATGCCTTTAAGTTGTTCATACAAAATAGAAGATAACTCTTCCATGGCTTCAAGAGTACTCATATCAGGTAATGCAAGGGTTACCTCTGCTTCTTTAAAATTCTGTTGCATAACATGAAGTGTAGGAATCAAACAACTCTACAACTCCAGCAATGGTGTTATCCTCTTGTCTTGATCTCCTTGCAATGTTTTCAACTTGTGATTTATCACCTTTACTTGTGATCCATAGGCTACAATTGGGTGTAGAATAGGATCAAAAGTAGAAATCAAAGGTTTAAGCTCCTGTTGAGCTTCATTTCTTTTAAGCTCCGAATCTTGAGTAAACAATGAAAATCAGAAACCTTGGCTAACAAATTCTCAATTTCCTTCAAAGTTTCCTTTACCTTAGCAACTTGAACTATAAGTTTTCCTATCTCTAATGCAATGGTTTCCATTAACTTCTTAGTCCTCTCCTTCTCATACTCCAACTTAGCTCTAGTCATAGATGCATCTTCCAAAATTAAAACTTGTTTGGTAATAGAACTGACCAAAATATTAATTTGTTCAAATGTAGGAGCATTGGGATCAAATGAAACTTCAGGTACAAGATTAGATAAAATGTCTCTGGTTGTCTCTAATACTTGAGCTTGTCTCTTCTCAGTTCTTAATTGGTCCTTTTTTGCTTTCAACTTAAGTAAGTCTGAAATTATCATTAGTTCACCAGGACTCATTTTTGAAATATCAAGTGCTCTTTGAATGACCTCATCATCTTCATCTTTAAGTTCATCCTCAGTTTATTCCTTAGGTACATCAACATATTTTCTCTTTAACTTAGAACCAGAACTCCCACCAAGATTTAATTTTCTTTTTACTCAATATGCTGCTACATCACCTTCATCTTTCTTTTCAGTATCACCAGTATATCCAATTGGAGTAAGAGAAGTGGGTATCACCACCTCTACAATATTATCCTTATTTCCTTCATCTTTATCTTTCACATCTATAATACCAACAATAGGATCTTGTTGTGGTGCATCAAAAGATAAAATACCTAGATTATCATCAATTACTTGTTTAGTAGAATCAAGTTCTTCTGTAGTTACCTCTTCTTGAGTATTTTCTTCTAGTTTGTGTTCTTTCAATTTCTCCTTCGTGATACTAATTGTCTCATCATTTACTGCCTGAGATTAACCAATAAGTATCTTGCATACTCTAGTTCTTGTTTTGAATCCAGGTCTCATTGCCTCAACTAAAAGCTTTACATCTTCAATAGGTAATTCAAACTTTAGTAAGATTAAGGCTTTCTCCATCATTTCTCTATCTTTCCTCAAAGAATATCTCCATCTCACCTCAATCTTATTGTATAGTGAATTAGGTATAATCTTTTGTAACTCACTGAGTCCTTTACAAAACTTATACAAACTGTAAACAATAGTATAATCAATCTTACATTTATCTACATCATCAAAGCTCTCATAGCATCAGTTTGTATAAGTTACACCACCATACTCCCTAATACTCTCTGCCATAATATGTTTTGTCAAAATTATGAAACTTTTAGGATTAATTGACTTCTCCTTTGTCATACCAACCACTTTAGATTTCTTTCCACTTGCCTTAAATTCTTCTTTATCCTTATCTGAATCAGTTTTAGGTTCATCTTCTTCAGCTTTAGGCTTCCTTTTTCTTTTTCTCTTAGATTATTTGTAACCTTGAGTCATTCTTTTATTCCTCTTATAGGTCCTTTGCACTATCTTATGTGTCTTTTCTACTTCCTTCTCCTTTTCTTTCAATGTGGAACTCCTAGTTGTTCTACCTGTAGCCTTACTAGTTGTAGGAGTTACAACCTATATATAAACTTTCTTTGCTGCAATAGTAGAAGTTCCTTCTTGTTTAGTTTTGTTAGAAATGAGTTGAGTAACTGAGAGGGGAGGGGTGAATCAATTACCACAAAAACAAATCCAAGTCCCTTAGATGTCTTAATCAAACTTATCATTGTTACTCGGTTAACAAAGATATTTTGTTGTTACTCATTTAAGATATTAAATGTGATTATCCTTTAGTGATTAAGTGGAGAAACATAAATCATAAATAAAATAACATGTACACAGATGACACCAATATTTACTGTGGAAACCCAATTTGGGAAAACCACCAATTGCAACTAGTTACTATTTTTCACTCTTCTAAAGTGAGCCCTGTTAGGATCCAACCCTGTTAAAGGTTACAAAAACACACTGTAAGGTGTGACCCTGCTAGAGGATTTAATCACCCTGTAAGGAGTGGCCTTGTTAGAGGTCTTCAAACACTTCAATGTAGAAATTCCACCTTGTGAGAGGATTTATGAAAGACTGTTAAGTGTACTCTGTAAAGAGATTTGGATTATTGCTACAATTTTTAGAGAGTAACAATGAATTGATTTGATTGAATAAGAAACTATCTTTGTAGATTCAGATCTCCATTCCATCTTTAAATGGATCCTTAGTGATCAAATATTCTTATGCATATTGGTCTAGATATTATGTCCTTACTCAGAATTCCCTCTTATTTTTCCTTCACTCTTCATATCAAAAATCACACATTCAATCCAAACTTGACCTTGTATATATATGATAACCATGATCAAATTGGCTTGAATAACCTTCCAAATAAACACTAAAACTCAAATTTGTCAGCTGCAATTAACCAATTAAACATAAAGTGTAAACTATTGTTAGTCAGATGACACTAAATGCATAACTCAGTTAACACTATAATCATTCAATGCCCGACCTTACTGATTTCTCAAGTGAACTCGATTAGTGTTGAGAATCACTTGGCTGATATTGGAGTATTCTTCAATGCCCGAGAGAGCTCGACATACACTGAATATGCTCTATTAGAATTAGACATTTGTGTAACATTAATACATTTGTGTATACATCAATAACAATACACAATTGAATAATTGTCTTCAACAATCTCCCTCTTTGGCATTGATGGAAACACAATGTGTCATTATACAAAGAACTTTAGAGCAACAAAAACAAGAATAAAATTTATTAATGTCCTTAGCTTCATTCTGATTGTTATCCAGAAAACTCCCTCTTACATTAATCTTTGTTTCTGATAAAATTTCTCCCTCTGATATACTGATTTATTTCCCTCAATAATTTCTTTGGCATGACATCAATAATCTCTCCCTCTTTGACATCCAATGCCAAAGACACCATCCAATTAAGTTGTAATGTACATGGTGTATTGATTCATATGCAATAAGCTCTAACAATCTACATCAACTTGTTAGATATTTACTGTAGCTCGGTTGATGCATCACTAATCTGGGGTTTAGCGAGCCTCAGGTAGGGGAATCACCCCTATCTTTCCTCTAAGATAAAAGAATGCATCCTTAGGTAAAGGTTTGGTGAATATGTCTGTAATTTGTTCTTTAGTATTCACATATTCCAACCTTACTTCCTTGTCATGAACCAATTCTCTCAAGAAATGATACTTAATTTCAATATGCTTAGTCTTATTATGCATCATAGGGTTCTTTGAAATGTTAATAGCACTAGTATTGTCATAGTAGATAATAATTGTTTCTTTCATTTCCTCCTTCATAACTGAAAACAGTTGTTTGAACCATATGATATTTGAAAAATTCACTGCTGCAAAAACATACTCTGCCTCTGCTGTAGACTAAGAAATGCAATTCTATTTCTTGCTAGTCCAGGATACTAAACTCTTTCCAAGAAATAACGCTCCACCACTGGTGCTCTTTCTATCATCAACACTTCCTTCCCAATCAGCATCAGTAAAAGTATTTAAATCAAAGTTTCCTCCCTTCTTATACCATAATCCATATTATTCAGTGCCCCTAAGATATCTCAGAATCCTTTTGATAGCCATCAAATGATTCTCTCTAGGATTAGCTGAAAACCTTGCAACAATACCAACTGCTAATGCAATATCAAATCTAGTGTGAACAACATATTGAAGTTTACCAATCATGGATATGTAGGTGTATCATCTTAAAATGGAAGCACTTCCATTTTGGTAGGTTTAGCACCCTCATTTTAGTACACTTTCATATTAGATTTGCATTTAGGATGCATTTGCACTGTATTATGCATTTCTAGGTGAAATTAGGGTTAGGATCCTATGGATCCTCCTTAATTTCCATCTCTGTGGCTTTATTTTTAGGTAGAACCTATGTACTACCTCTCCTAATCTTCATCATACCTCCTCTATGGCCTCTGTGCCTCTCTCCAGCACTCTGGTGTGTTTTCTCACCTTCCTAGGTCCCCGGCTGACCTGGGAATCTTGCAGATTTCTTAAGGTGACCTACCTAAAACCTCAGGTTCAGGTTGAGGTCAATTTAGACCTAGGTCAGAATCAAGGTCGACTTTGACCTAGGTCAAGGTCAAGGTCAATTTTGACCTCTGTCGGGTGTTGGTCCCCTCTTTCAGATCCGGAACATATCGGAGTCCTAAACTTAAAAATAGGTCCATGAGTCTGGGTGCGTAAGTGTGTTCTTCGATATTCAAATTAGTACATCCCCTCCTTGGTTGGTCATTGTAATTGGACCAAAATTCAAGGAAAAGTTTAAATTTGGGTCCCTTCCATTGCCTTAGGAGGTCTACCTTGAGATCTCTATATAAGCACTCTCTTTTGCCTTCATTCTACATGAAACAAAATCGTGAGATGACATGATGAAATTATGATTATGACATGATGATGATGCAAGAATGAAAGAGAATTATATAGAAGGACAATATATGATTATTCCTTAATACATACAAGCATTTTTGTGGACAAGCTATTGTGGATCTTCATTGGAGCAAGAAAGAGTTCTTCCTTCTTATTGGATCTACCATTTTAAGCATTCAAGCATTCAAAAGATACTATCATGGGGTAGCAACTATGGATTGTGAGTTTGGTAGGAATACTTTAGCCTTGGGGGCTTGGTATGATTTCTTTATCATATTCAAATCTATGTATTGCTCTCTCATTTTCAATTCATGCTAGGGTTTCAATCTAGAGGATTAGATCTTGGCATTATACATTCAAAGGTCTTTCTAAGAGAAAAAAACACATACATTCTATTACATTCGACTATTTGTGGAGGTGGAAACCACCAAAATAGGGGTTTGACTAAGGCAAAACCCTATATAGCCACCCCAAAACCCCTTTTTTTAGATATCTGCAGGTGTTGTTTCGGTAGATGCAGGTCAGAATCATACATTCTGGGTTAGAATTGACATTTTGTTCTGGGTTAGAATCGACATTTTGTTTTGGGTCAGAATCAAAAATTTAGGGTCAAAGGTGACATTCTTTTTTTGGTTAAAATTGGAACTGAGTCAAATTTGGAAAAGATTTTTGGGTTTTCCCCATCTCTGCATTTCTCTTCCAGATCCGATTGCAAATTTTCCAGAAACTCAACACATGCATTAGAAAAGAGGTATTTCCATATCTTCTATGATGTGAGGTATGTATTTTACTCCATTATTCTTTGCAAACATTTCTAGCTTTACATTCCTTATTATAACAAGTAAATGTAAATGGTTGAATATGGCATAGGTTCTCTTTTATATGCAAATCCCCATTATTAAAACCCTATTTAAAAGACCATCCATTTTCATACCTTACAGTAGGTAGTCTAATTTACCTCCTTTGAGTCATCATCCTTAGACAACTTATGTCTAGTAAACATAGGTGTCACAACTAGTCTAGAATATTCCATTCCAAATTTCTTCAGTATCTCTTTGATGTATTTAGACTAAGTAATGCAGATACCATCCTTCATCTAATGAACTTGTAAACCAAAAAATAATTTGATTTATCCAAACATAGACATCTCAAATTCCTTACTCATAGCTTCGGAGAATGCTTTGCATAAATCATCATATCCAGTGAATAGTATATCATCAACAAATATCTCTGCTAATAGTATAATGTTTTGAGGTCCTTCTTTGATGTACAAGTTGCTATTGTCATTAGTTATCTGAAATCCAATACTTACTAGGTAACCATGCAGTCTCTCATACTAGGCTCTAGGAGCTTGCTTTAGTCTATACAAGGCTTTGTGAAATTTTTAAACCATATTCCTTTGGTTAGGATCAACAAAACCTTCAAGTTGCTCAATATAGACCTCCTCTTTCAGAATTCTATTTAAGAATGCATATTTTACATCCATTTGGTATACCTTGAATCCTTTATGCGCTATATATGCCAGAAGAGTTCTGACTCCTTCAAGTCTTGCAACAGGAGAAAATTTTTATCCATAATTGATACCTTCTTCTTGAGCATATCCTTTACACACTAATCTTGCCTTGTTTCTAGAAACTTCACCTTTTTCATTTAACTTGTTTCTAAAAACCCACTTAGTACCAATTACATTCTTGTCTTTTGGTCTAGGCACAAGAGTCCAGGTTTTGTTCTTTTGTATCTGCTCAATTTCTTCATTCATGGCTTCTATCCAAATTTCATCATTCAAAGCATCTTTAATGTATCTAGGTTCAATTTCACTAAGGAAACATGTACCTTTAATTTTGTTCCTTGTCATTATACCTTCTATCTGGTCCCCAATTATTTTCTCAAGTGCATGATTCCTTCTAACATATTTGGAAAGTATAGGTTCCTTCTTCTTTGATTCTGGGCTTGTTCCACTTGGTTCACCATGCTCAAACATTATGTTATGCTCTCCAGACTGATACTCAGGCTCCACTATCTGTGACTCAGTTGCCTCTATCCGAGACTTGGTTCCCTCTGTCTGAGACTTGGTTCCCTCTGTCTGTGACTCGGTTATGACTGTTAGCAGCTCGGGTTGTAAAAAAGTTTGTGTTGATGAATTTAGAGGTTGACATGGTTATTGTCCAATAACCATTTCTTGTATCTTAGGTATAGTTTCAGGTTCATAATACACAAAGTTCCTGTAGTCCTCAGGATCTTTACTAATCTGTTCTTTACTTCTCTCTGCAAACTCATCAATCTTCACATGTACACTTTCTATGAATTTATGAGTAGCAAGATTCAAACATTTATATGCTTTGCATTTACAAGAGTAGCCTAGGAATATACGTTCATCACCTTTTACATCAAGTTTTCCATTTCTTGCTTCCTTCAAGATGTAACATTTACTTCCAAATACTTTGAAATACCGAACATTGGGTTTATAGCCATACCATAATTCAAAGGGTGTTTGATCAGTACCTTTCTCCAGTTGAACTCTATTCAAGATGTGAACTACAGTGCTGATAGATCCCTTCTAGTATTTGGTTGCAACATTCTTTTCAATCATCGAGGTTCTTGCACAATCCATAATAGATTTGTTTCTTCTTTCTGCTATTTTGTTTTTCTATGGTGTACTAGGGGCAGATACTTGTCTCTTGATTCCTCTTTCATTACAGAATTCATTGAAATAATTAGAAATGAATTCACCCCCTCTATTAGATCTTAGGCACTTTAGTTTCTTTCCTGTTTCTTTCTCAACTCTGGAAAGGTACCACTTAAACTTCTAAAAAGCTTCTGATTTTTCTTTGAGAAACATATCAGTCATCATTCTCGAATGATCATCAACAAATAGAATGAAATACTTCTCTCTAGTGTAACTTGGTGTTCCAATTGGTCCACATAGATCAGTATGCACTAACTCCAATACTTCTTCAATATTGTAATTCTTGCTCTTGAAACTAGTTTTTCCCATCTTCCCAATTTGACATTGTTTGCATATTGCCAATTTTGGTTTCTTCAAAATTGGAATACCTCTTACTCTTCTGTTCTTTCTTATGTTGACCAGGTTATCAAAATTCACATGACACAATATTTTATGCCATAACCAAATTTCTTCTACTTGTGCAATAAAACATGAACTTTCAGTGAGATCAAGATAGAATAGATTAACTTTTTGTTTCCTTGCCAGTTCCAACTAGGTTTCCTTTACCATCCAGGAGCTTGGCCTTACCATTCATGAATTCTACCTTGAAACCAATGTTATTCAGTTGTGCCACACTCAGTAGATTACATCTTAGTCCTTCAACCCAATAAGCATTATCACATTTGATTCCTTCAGTTAGAGCAATACAACCTTTACCTTTCACATAGCAAGGTTCATTATTCCCAAATCTGACACTCCCACCATCATAGTGCTCAAGATGTTCAAATTTAGTTTTGTCACCAGTCATGTGGTGAGAACAACCACTATCAATTATCCAAGAGTCGTTAACATGAGAGAAAAGTGCAATCTTTTCATTTTCTTCATTGTCTGATTCATCCTTAATAACAATGTAAGCCATTTCATCTTCATCTTCATCACTATCAGAATCTTTTGCAATATAAAAAAATTTCTTACCTTTGTCCTTGTATCTTTTGTAACTTTTGAAATCTTTCTTGCCTTTGTACTTGTTGAACTTTTTCTCATCTTTGTCTTCTTTTTTTGGACACTTAGCAGCAATGTGGCCAACTTTGTCACAAGAAAAGCAAATCAATGGTATTCTTCCTTTGTATTTGCCTTTTCGTTTGGAAGCTCTCTTTGCAAGTAGTGCTTCAATTATTTCTAAATTTTCATCATCAAATTCATCATCACTATCATTGTCAATCTTTTTTTCTCTTTTATCCATCTTACCAAGGCTTAATTTGTCTTTGAATGCATACTCAAAATTGCTAGGATTAGGAGAATAATTGTCAAAGTTGTCCAACTCAAAAGTTGTTAGCCTTCCAACCAATGCATCTAGAGTTATATCATTACTGCACCTCATATCTTGAATAGATGAAACTCTAATTGCATAGATATGAAGTAAAGTTATCGATACCTTACTAAACATTATTTTGTCTTCAATCTATCCACCAACAGCTCTGATGGCATAGTCACTTTTCTTGATTCTTTCACTGTATTTTGTAATGTCTTCTCCTTCTTTCATTTTCATCTGATCAAACTAACCAAAAGCTCTGATACCAATTGTTGGAAATGAGTTGAGTAAATAAGAGAGGAGGGGTGTATCAGTTACCACAAAAACAAATCCACATCCCTTAGATGTCTTAATCAAACTTATCACTGTTACTCGGTTAACAAAGATATTCTGTTGTTACTCAATTTAAGATATTAAATGTGATTATCCTTTAGTGATTAAGTGCAGAAACATAAAGCGTAAAGAAAATAACATTTACATAGATGAAACCAAGATTTACCATGGAAACCCAATTTGGGAAAACCTCCAATTGCAACTAGTTACTATTTTTCACTCTTTTGAAGTGAGCCCTGTTAGGATCCAACCCTGTTAAAGGTTACAAAAACACACTTTAAGGTGTGACCCTGTTAGAGGATTTAATCACCCTGTAAGGAGTGGCCTTGTTAGAGGTCTTCAAACACTTCAATGTAGAAATGCCACCTTGTGAGAGTATTTATGAAAGACTGTTAAGTCTACTCTGTAAAGAGATTTGGATTACTGCTACAATTGTTAGAGTAACAATGAATTGATATGATTGAATAAGCAACTATCTTTGCAGATTCAGATCTCTATTCTGTCTTTAACTGGATCCTTACTAATCAAATATTCTTATGCAGCTTAGTCTAGTATTATGTCCTTACTCAGAATTCCCTCTTATTTTGCCTTCACTCTTCATATCAAAACTCACACATTCAATCCAAACTTGACCTTGTATATATATGATAACCCTTGTCAAGTTAGCTTGAATACCCTTCCAAATAAATATTAAAACTCAAATATGTCGGCTGCAATTAACCAATTAAACGTAAAGTGTAAACTGCCGTTATTCGGCTGACACTAAATGCATAACTTAGTTAACACTATAATCCTTCAATGCCCGAGCTTATTACATTGCCTGAGTGAACTCGGTTAGTGCTGAGAATCACTTGGCTGATACTGGAGTATTCTTTAATGCCCGAGAGATCTCAACATACACTGACTATGCTCGGTTAGGATTAGACATTTGTATAACATTAATACATTTGTGTATACATCAATGACAATACACAATTGAATAATTGTCTTCAAAAAGTTTCAAATTTCTTCCTGATCTCACTCATCATCTAATTTTTAATACCACTTTGTTTAGCTAAGTCATCAACCTTTTTCTTCACCCTTCTCTCTATCATAGGTGCAATCAATTGTGAATGAATTTTGAAATAGGTCACTTCATAGGTACCAAATCTAGGTGTAGGGACATCAATTCATTTGGATAATAACTCATTAGCATGAAGTGTCACAATATCACTGTCAACTCCATAACCCATCAGTAAAGCCCAAGATGTTCTTGGTTGTACCACCTGCAACATGCATGTATTGGTATCCACAATGAAACATATATCATTTTTGTATTTCTCTACTGTACTGGTTGGGATATGTTCCCTCTCATGCATTTGCATCATAAAATCCTTAAAATATCCCCACATAGCACTATTTAAGTTAGTTCCTAACATCTTTATGCATTGTTTGATTTGTACTACCTCAGGTCTATCGGTTGACCATTGAATCTGACCAATTCCAAGAAAATGATTTTTCAAATAGAAGAATATACATACTAGTAGTGAACCATACTTGAACATACATTTCTTGTATTTCTTGATTCTTTCCATGTTCACAAAGAAATGGCCTGTCATAACCTCACATAGGTCGTATTGAGCAATTTCCTTAATCATCTGATATGCTGCATGTATGCCTCCACTGGGCACATTGTTCAATTAGATTGACTGATAAACTTTGTAACCGATCACCATTGAAGCAAAATTCACTTTAGCATCTTTAATGTCATTGGTAGTCATAGCATGTTGATCTTTCTTAGACTTAGTTAATACTCCTAAGATTTATTTTATCATCATTAGTTTTTTCAATGTCATATTGATTATAAGAGTCAGTCAATGAAAGAAAAAGGAGTTGATAAAGTAGTCGGTAAAGAGAAAAGGAACCATCAGTAAAGAAAATAAATTTAAGCACCGAGCAGAGTTATTAACCGAGCATAGATAGTTACTGAGCAAGTTGGTTACCGAGCAGAGTTAGTCACCTATCAGAGATAGTTCCCGAGCTTAGAGCACTATGTCATCAAGAAAGAACAAACCATGTTACCGAGTATCACATAGTTGACATAAATATTCAATGAAGATACATTGAATCTAGATATTGAGCACAAAATATTTTACAAAATCCAAGGTGAGCATTAGTTACAACATTGGGATCGCAAACACCTGATTGTACATGATCATGAGGCAGATCCACCAATGAAAAATAAGAGGAATAATGTGTTGGGAATGAAACCAACCTGACACTTCTTAATCTACATCGTTGAAGGATAAAGACCTAGAAATTTTCCACCGTGTAAACATAATATAAAAGTTTAGAGTGTGAAGAATAGAATGAGTGTGTGAGAGAGTGAGATAGAGACTATGAGGCAGTGATAGAGGAAGAGCAGCACTAAGTATAGAGTAGTTATAGAATAATAATGAAAATGAATAAGTTTTATGTTATCGAGTGCAGTATGAGGTAATGAAATCATTGAGCTAGAGAGCTTGAATAGAATTTGATTGATGCATCTTCAAATACATTTTGTATTACGTTTTATTGTAGTGAGAGGAGTGTAAATCCCACTATTGGGTAGGCCCTAATAGGTCTCATTTTGTAAATCCTTTAATAGGGTACATCTCTTAGATTAGATATTATAAAATCATTTAGCGAGGTAGACTGAATAAGTCTTTTTGTACTCCTAACAGGGTAAGATATCAAAAGTAGCTAAGTATTGTAGGTCTAATTGAGAAACCTTTTTACTATAGTAGTAAAGGATTATGGGTGTCATTCCCACCATAGTTTTTTCCTCAAACCAAGGATTTCTATGTGACCAAAAATCATGGTGTCATGAGATATATTTTTAATGTTTTGAGTTATATGCTTTATAATGTTTATCTACAATGTATTTAGTTTAATAAATGTTCAGAGTAGATGTTAAAAGTTTTTGTAGTATTGATTCACCCCTCCTCTCTTAGTACTTATCTTTACGTAGTTAATCCAACAATTGGTATCAGAGCTTGGGCTCTTGAAATAAGGGTTTAACCACCTGAGAGTAAAAGATCATATCCATGGAAAGTTATAGGCAATCTAAGAAGATTGAGAGTATTCAAATTGAATTGGAAAGTGCACAAGAGGTGATTAATGATCTAAGAAGAACATTGGAAAAATAACAAAGGGTGAGAAAGAGCTTATGTAATGAATTGAAGTCATCACAAGAACATGTTGATGTACTTGGGACAACATCTGAAGGTAGTCTAAATGATAAATCTTACACAGCTATTGCAGACCCAATGGAAAATAACGATGCACTTACTGAGAAGTTGAACTTGATAAAGAAAGATTAGGAAGTAAAAGGCATTAGAATGGGTGAGATACTTGAATCAAAAAGAAAATAAAAATATGCATAGAGGATGGTAGAAGATGACAAAAGGAAAGGTGAGACAAGACTAACCAAGAAAGATAATGAGATCATGAGAATGACCCAAACTCATTATGCTATGACCAACCATTTAGTGAATGCAAATCAAAAGGTAACCAGAAAGGAATTTGAGAATCAAACACTGAAGACTGAAGTTGAAAGATTGACTAGAAAACTAAAAGAAGAAAATGAAGCCAATGAAGTACTAAAATGAAATGAATAATCATTAAGGACATTGGATAAATAGCTTAGAAGTCAGAAACAACCAAGAGATGAGACTCAACTTGGATTCAATGAAAAATATCACCACAGAGAAAGGGGAATCCTCTAACCAACCTGGTAACCGAGATGTTGCTTCCCCACCAAAGTTAAAGAAGCCTACTTTCTACTACTGTGGAAAACCTAGTCATACAACAAATGTCTGGAAGAGAAAAAGAGGTAAATCACTGACTATTCCAAAATTTGATGGTTACTATTATCAATGTAATAAATATGGACATCAATAATTTGAATGTAGATTTTCTAACACCTCATGGAAGCCTAAATTTGATGGCTTCTGCAATACTTGCAAAAGATATGTGTTAGAAACACTGAGAGGGGGGGGGGGGGGGGGGAAT
>MU224579.1:1174447-1199105 GCA_018584345.1 Thuja plicata
GGGGGGGGTGAATCAGTGTTTGTCTATTAATTACTTTTCAGCAATTTAAACATAAATCAAACATACATTGAATGAAGCTTAACATAAGAACTCATAACACATGATATGATTATGGGGAAACCTTGATTAGAGGAAAGCCCAGGTGGGAATTAGTACCCACAAATATTGTACTAGTATAATGAACCTGTTAAAGTTCCTTTGCCCTGTTAGAAGCAGTCTTTACAATATGAGTACAATGAAAGGTCTGACCCTGTTAGGAGTCTTTTACAAAACCCTGTTAAAGGTATATGACTCATTGCCTAGGCTCACTTCCCAATAGAATGAAGGCTACAACCTTCTGAAAGTTGATATACACTATATCAAAAGTGAACTGCTGTGATGACACTGTCGTCTGATCAGTTCCGTGTATGTGCGAATGCTCTTACTCTCTTAAAGAGATATATCATATACTAACTTCATCATACTTCTCTTCTATATCTTCCTCTTACATAATAATTGACACTTATAACATAACTTTACATTACAAACTTATATGTTTATATCCGAATAGGCGCGACCCAAAACAGGACTCTAGTCGGCCCTAAAACAAAATACACAACGCTTCCGAACAAGTCGGCGCAAGTGTGATTACAAAAATGCTAATTACATTATTACAAACATATAATCAAAGGCGCTGAGCCATTACATAAAAAAATAATTCACGCTGATCAAAACACTAGTCAGCTTTCATGCTCTGTCTTCTGGACTACTGGTCTACTGATC
Source organism: Thuja plicata (assembly GCA_018584345.1). Classification (NCBI taxonomy): domain Eukaryota; kingdom Viridiplantae; phylum Streptophyta; class Pinopsida; order Cupressales; family Cupressaceae; genus Thuja; species Thuja plicata. The sequence continues at coordinate 1,175,210 of MU224579.1, forward strand.
TGCTTGTAACTTCATTGTACTATTGTTTTGTACTATGCATGTCTAGATGTAGCATGTACATGTGTCATACAACATATATCTAAATGCACATATGCTGACTTGATCTCTCACACGTGTGCTAATGTGTTGATCACTGAATATCTCTGTCTGCCCTGTTTTCCATACTTAGTCATTTTGTCTTTCATGACATAAACTAAACATGACTTTGTTGCCATGATGACAACACAAAATGAGTCATGCATCCTCAGGAAGTCAACTTGCCAACAATATGGTCATAAATTTGATGATTGCAGGTCACAAAGAAAGAATGATAGATGGATACATAACTGACAGAATACACCAAGAAACCAACAAGGAACATCTATACCATGGGAATACAACACAAGGATTTCCTGTACAACATGTGGGAGATATGGACATATTGCATAAAATTGCATGTTGGTGCATGGTAGAAACAATAGAAGAGAAAGAAAAGGAGAAACAAGAAGAGAAACAAGAGGAGAAACAAGAAGAGAAAGCAGAGGAGAAACAATAAGATAAAGTAGAGGAGAAACAAGAAGAGAAAGCATAAGAGAAACAAGAAGAGAAAACATAGGACAAACAAGAAGAGAAGACAAAGGAGAAGCAAGAAAAGATGCAAGAAGACAAGAAAGAAGTGAATAGAGAAGAAGGTACTTCAACTGAAACCACATCTGATGCACTTAAGGCATCACGTTCCCCAAAATATTCTACTTTTGAGATTATTTTGGTTAAGAGAAGAAATCAAAGAAGAGAAAGAAAGTTGACCTGAGTCAATCGATTATAGTACCTAAGTTAGATGTCTCTACACTTAAACTAAAAGCATTATTTGAATATGCAGATTTATTGATGAAGAAAGCAGCACAAGACAAATTATTGCAAAAGAAATGAAAGACCATTGTACTATAAAGTGTTAAGGATGTATTATAGATGATTGTCCCTAAAGCTGATATAAATGAAGAGGGAAGTCTACTTAGTCAAGTGGAAGAGATAGTGCAACAAATAAAAGAACCAAGCAAGGACACCATTGAGTATGTGATGAAAGTTCAAGAGAAGAAAATTGAACATAAAATCATTGAACATATTCTTAAGAATGTTGCATTGGATAAGGTATCACTTTCTGAGGTATGCACAAATATAGAGTAAATTGAATGATATTCTTTCATTATTTCAATGATTTTGTTCAATATCAAAATTTACCAAGGAAATAAAAAAGAAAGACGAGTCTGTAGAGAAAGAGATGACCGAGCAGCTAAGGAATGTAGCAATCCAACCTAGATCACTACAAACATATTACCCAAGGATAAAACATTTGATGGGAATGCAAGATTAACTTAGAAGAGAAGAGAAAAAGATAAGGATTGAACTACTTGAGCTGTAAGCTATTTTGATTCCCCATATTGAATCAATGCAAAATTATTTACAAAAGGCCAAAGATTTGGTCAATACTCCAAATGTTAGCTCCATGGACAACATGATTGGATTGGTAGCTGATACCGGTGCACAAATTGTTGTGCTAAAATATTTAAAGGAAACATGGGAAACATCCCGAAAAGATGCCCATAAGTGGTATAAACACATTTTTGATAAGATATATTCAGCAAAGAAAAGTAAGTAATTCTTTTTTGGCATATTTGTCAAAAAGGGGGATATATATGTAACAAGGGAGATATGTATGTATATATATAAGTGGAGATATATTATATAGGAAGTATTATCAAAGGAGGAGTTATACAAAAATTTTATGACTTTGAGTTTTTGTCAAAGATACTAAACTAATGCTAAAGGGGGAGATTGATACTCCTAAGAGTTATTTTGTTGTCATTGGTTTGTTCGTAGTCATATTGATCATAAGAGTCAGTTAATGAAAGGAAAAGGAGTTGATAAAGTCAGTCAGTAAAGAGAAAAGAAACATGTAGTGAAGAAAATTAGGCTAAACACCGAGTAGAGACAAGCGTCGAGCAGTGACAATTACATAGAAATTGGGTTTTTGAGCAGTGTAAGTCACCGAGCAAAGATAGTTACCAATCTAAGAGCACTATGTCGCCGAACAAGAAAAAAGCATGTTATCGGTATCACAAATCCGACATAACTATTCAATGCAAATACATTGAATATGGACACCGAGCATAGAATGTTTTATAGAATCCAAGGTGAGTGTTAGTTAGAACATTGGAATTGTAAACACATGATTTCCCATGATCACGAGGTAGATCCACCAATGAAAAATAAGAGGAATAATGTGTTGGGAATGAAACCAACCTTGCACCACTTAACCTACATCATTGAAGGAGAAAGACCTAGAAATTTTCCACTGCCTAAACATCATATAAAAGTTCAAAGTGTGAAGAATAAAATGAGCATGTAAGAGAGTGAGATAGAGGATATGAGACAGTGACAGAGGAAGAGAAGCACTGAGTACAAAGAAACTATAGATGAACAATGAAAATGAATAACTTTGATGTTACCGAGTGTAGTATGAGGTAATGAAATCATTGAGCATGGAGAGAATAAATAACATTTGATTGATGCATTTCACAAACATTTTATATTGAGTTTTATTGTATTGAGAGGAGTGTAAATCCCACTATTGGGTAGGCCCTAATAGGTGTCATTTTGTAAATCCTTTAGTAGGGAACATATATTAGATTAGAGATTGTAAAATCCTTTAGCAAGGTAGATTGAATAAGTCTTGTTGTAGTATTAACATGGTAAGCTATCAGAAGTAGCTAAATATTGTAGCTCTAACTGAGCAACCTTTTTACTACAGTAGTGAAGGATTGTGGGTGCCATCCCCACCGTAGTTTTTTCCTCTAACCAAGGATTTGTGTGTGACCAAAAATCATGGTGTCATGAGATGTTTTTATGTTTTGACTTATATGCTTTATAATGTTTATCTACAATGTATTCAGTTTGGTAAATGTTTAAAGTAGATGTTAAATTTTTTTCTAGTACTGATTCACCCCTTCCCTCTTAGTACTTATCTTTCTATATTTAATCCAACATTATTAAAATGAGTAACCTCTCTAGCTGGAATAGTTCTTAAAATAGGTACATCACCGATCACACACAATCCAATCACTGCTTGGATAATTTACTTGGTAATCTTGAGTGATCTATCTAGCCATAGAAACTAATCATGGAATCAACTCAGAACATATCTAATCCAATCAGTTTATGATTTTGATCATCCTTCAGATTAGCTCCATCACATATTCCATCAAATGTATCAACTGTAGCACTGTATATGAGATCTTAAATTTTTCAATGAATAAAGGATCTCAAATCTTTAGTCAACAGTACACCATGAGGTATTAAAGATAGGACACAAGCGAGATCATTCTCTTTTGCCTTCAAAGGATGTAACTTGAAAATATGTCTTGAATAATCAGTGATCTCAACCAACATAGGTGTGTCCATGATGATAGAAATGATCTCTTCTTAATAGAACTTTAGCAACTTAGAGATACTGCTTCATCTCGTTAGAAGGGTTTCTCACACACCGCTTCACTTCAAGCATGAAAACCCAATCTATAATCTAGAATCACTTCATAAACACTTTAAAATCACTTAGCTTATGCTCACAAATGCACTTCTTGGATCGTAGAGTGTAAAGTGACAAATGAACTTCACTTTTTCCTTAATTATAACATCTCAATTCTAAGTAATAAATGTAAATGGTCAAATAGTAACCTTAACCGGTCACAATGGTAAAAATCACTATGTCATAATAAAAAAAACATGTGGTCACATCGAATCTTATGTAAAACAATTTACCTCATCAGGCATCCAAATATGTTGATACATCTTATTGTGCATACAAACTTAGGGGATAGGTTATAGATCTTACTTTTTTTTCTCCCCCTAAGCCAATTACTTTGACTTATTCATATGATGTAGTCTCCACATTACCCAATGTAATGGAGTTATCTATCATTTCAAAAGACTTTAATTCCCCTTTCTTTACCCATGTATCCTTCATCTACTTCTTCATTTCTTCAACATCTACAATCATCTTTCCTTTATTATTATTATTACGCCTACTCATCGGGTGACCTCTAGTGTTATTTTTCTTCGCTCTGCAAGACCTAGAAAGATGTCCAATCTTATTTTAATTGAAACGCATCATACCAGTTTTCCTCCATGGTCTAGTATTTCCTCTACCAGTTCTCATCCTGCAATTCACTGCTGTATGTCCAAAGTTGTAACAAATAAAACAAGTGGCATTGAATTCTCTCTCCCTTTGATAAGGGCTTCTCTGGTTCACAGATGGGCTTACATTGGTAATTATATCCTTTCACTCATTAGCCTTATGATCATACTTGTTACAATAATAACAATTACCTTGAAAAGAATTCTATCTAGCATTGTAACCAACCGATATACCAAAAGAATTTGAAAACCTAGGAATAGATGAACTAGGTTTAGACCAACAAAGATTAGCGGTATGTCCTTCATTATGATAATTAAAACATAGCAGTCTATAATTCCTCTTACCAGGTTTTTTGTTTTTCACCCTGGGTGCAATCTTCTCTTCTTCATTAGTTTTCTTAGTAATAGATGACTCATAGAATTCAAATTTGGAAAAACCTATACCTTGTCTTTCACCATGTCTCATTTGTTTTGAGATTTTTTCATCAAGTTTAGATGAATTCTTGTTGAACTTATTCAACAGTTTATTAGCACTCTTCAAATTTTCTTTTAGCTTTGCATTCTCATCTCTCAGATGTTCATTCTCACTTATGGAATTAATACTTTGTCTATTAGTCTCATGTAGATGTTCCCTCAATGTAGCAATTTATTTCTTAGATCTGAAAAGTTCATCCTCTTTAGCTGCTAGGGTTTCATCTTTGGATTTTAGGGAATCCTAAACAACTTTCTTAGCTTCATTTGCAGCTCTCCTTTCTTCTAGATCTTCACCCATTCTTAATGAGAAGTTTTCCAAATCCTTTTGGATGTTTTTTTCTTTCTAGTTTCATCTTTTCAAGAATCTTGTGCATGTCCTTGTTATCCTTGGAAAGCTTCTCATTCTCCAAAGTTACAGCTTCAACTGCAGATTCATCAGATCCACTTTTTTCAGAAAGGTGTTCAATAAGATCTTGAATTTCAGTCAGATGTTTTAGAAGGTCCTATCTCTTACCCCTAGATATCTTCAACTAGTCTTTAATTTTCGCAATCATGTCCTCAGACTCAGCAAGTTGTCTTCTATAAAACTCCATATCTCCCTTAAGGATATCTCCCAAGCTTTTAGACTTATTCAAGGGCACAAGGCTATGATACCAATTGTTAATATATAGAAGAACTGAGAGAGGGGTGAATCAGTGAAAAAAGACCATATACTCATTCAAGCAAAGATCTAATTATGCTCTAAAGTAACTTCCACAAAATTAAACAAGTATTTGTAACTATGCAATAGAAGTAAAGTAATTCAATCAACCACAAATCATAAACCATAACACCACTAATTTTATTGTGGAAACCCTTGTTAGAGGGTAAAAAATATGGTGGGGATGACACCCACAAATCTCTTCACTAAAGTTAAAAGATTTGCCATGTTGAGATCTTACAATACCCTATGAGGGGCCCACCCTGTTAGGAGCGATTGGTACCTTGTTAGAAGTACAATAAGATTTGTTAGGATCTACCTTGCTAGAGGATTTTGAAATCCTTCTCAGAAGTCACCTTGTTAGAGGATTTACAAAATAATATCTATTAGGATCCACCCTATTAAGGGATTCAACCTTACTAGCCTATTAGAGTTAGCCTTGGGCAATACACTCAATTTGTTGATCTAAAATGGCAATGCTTGCCTGTAAGATCCATTTTAGTCTTTGAAATCTTGAAGCAATACACAATCTTTGTCTCTAATCACAACCACCAAAAACATGATCAATAACCCTAAATATCTTATTTAGCATCCCTTTATACAGTTGTTCTTAAGTCGGTTAAACATTAAAAAAAAATCCACAAGTCGTCCCTCAATTTGACTTAAATCATGAAACTTTGCATCGATAAATCTTCACATGCCGGACCAAAAACTTAATACCAACATTTAATACAAAACATCATCATTAATGTAAATACCTTAACCATCTGATCATTAGGTATAAATAGGTAACTCAACTGGTTCACATAGAAAAATTACCAAAAAACTATCTTTCACACACTATTGAGTTAACTGTCGCGGTCGTAAATCTCTACTCCTCTGATCATAATAAGACTCAGGTAATGATCCCATCTCCCAATATTGCCACCATCTTAAGCGCTAATCAAAACTCAAAATTGTTATTGTCTTCCTGCTCACTGATCACAACTCTTAGCATATTTACTTCACCTATTCATCCTGTCAATCGGTTAGGGTAACCTATGCACCAAAATTAATATTTTTAATAAGTTGCCAACAATGACAAAATTAAAATCATTATTTCCCTACCAAAATTCATCATAATTCCAAAAGATAGTAGCCACACTTAGATTCAATCATAACTAGAACATGGTATTGGTGTTGGATAGAGTATCAATGGTGGGGATGGTATGGGTACTAGTACTAGTTGTCGTGAAAAAGTGCAACAACAAGTTATCTCTCACAAGGGGCCAATAGTACAAGATATTATAGAGAATCTCTATGATAAAGGCATTGTGAAGAAGAAAATTTTTATGAAAACAATGGTGATTACACCTCAAAATCTATCAATTGCCACTTCAGATTTATTGTTTACAGCTCCATAACAAACCCATCAAACGCATCCAAAAATCCACTTGCAAGTGACAACAGGACATGATTAGTAATGGGTGATGGTAATCCTCAAAATGTATTAGTTAGAAACATAGTGATAGGTGGAGGCATTTACATCGGTGCAAGTTCTATTTCACCTTTCAAACTTTCAATTGTGTTAGCAATCATTGATTTTCATTTCAATGCTTTCTTTGATAAATTTGTAGAAAGAACAAATATGAATAAAGACAATGTGAAGAAATTGAAGAAGGGTGTGCTTACTTCATCTTTAGAGGAACAACTTGAATCGAACAAGGTATTTCCCACATATGACACAAACAATAAAATGGTGGAGTACATGGTTTTTATGCCCTTAAATCAAAATCAAAATCTATCACAGAGTTATATAGATCCCCTTGAATTTCATGTTAGCACCATCCAAATGGATTTTTCCAAAGTTAAAAATGTGGACAAATTAAATGTGTCAAAAAAGACCAACAAAGTGGTCTACACATCACTTCTCAAGGTGGAGAGAGAGAAAAATAATCTTGAGAGACAAATAGAAAAGTTATAAGAAGACCTGGAAAATGAGAAAGAAAAGAGGAAAGAAACATATAACAAGTTCAATCAATTACAGAAAAGGATAAATTTTTTTTCCCCTACATCAACAATTACAAAACACAAACAGATGGAGGTAAAACTGAATGAACTAATGGAACAATTTCCTAAAAGTATTATAATATTTAAAAATGAAAGAGTCACTTCAGCACAATTAGAAAAAATCATACAGACTATTGCTCCCACAAAATTTTTTTACAGAACCAATTGGAGCATCAGACGGATAGAGCAAAATAGTGGGAAGAAAAAGTAGAGGAATAAAGAAAAGCAGGGGAAAATGGCACAAGATCTATAGAGGGAAAATAATAGAATTAAAACTTTTGAAGATAGATTTAATGACAATAAGAAAATTATAGTGAATTATATTAAGCAAAAATTTGGGGGCAAATAATGCAGAGCAATGACAAGTTGTGTTAATAGTTTGAATTGAATGAAATTCTAAGAGTACATTTTGGGAAGCTCAAAGAACACATTGATAAGAGCACAAATGTTTATTCAAAAGATAATATTGCAAAACATATTTTGCAAGTATTCTACAATACCAGTGACCGTTACTTAGCATCCAATGGAATTAACAGTCATTTTGATGCCTCAATAAAGGTACCATCTATCATTCAAAAATGTCAGAAACTACGAGAAGGACAGGAATTTATGGATAACTCTAGAAAAAAAAATCATGAAGCTTCAAGATAAGGTAAATAAATTGATATCTCTTTGTTTACCAAAGGGTGTTGACACAACAAATCAATTCATTGGAAAAGATGCTTTCAAAAAAAGGATGGAGGACAAAATGAAGTTTTATTTAGACTTGCTTCCTAAGGACACAAGTGAGGCGAGATTCCTAGATTTCCTCAAACCATTGATAAAATTGAATGAAATATTGGATGAAATAATGGTGTCAAGTTCCAACTATGGATTGCTGACAAAGTTGCAGGTGACTTACTATACGTTAAAAAAAATTGGACTTCCATCAGATGGAGAGTGGAGCACCCTAGAAAAACTGGCACAATGATTTCATGAATCATAGTATGTATTGCATAGTTTTCTACCTTACTCTACTCTTAATTTCAAGGTTTTATTCTTTTCTCTATTTGGAATTTTTCATCACTTGAAATAACTCTATTTTATGAACATGAAAAATGCAGTAGTTTCTAATCCAGCCTTTGAGTATGATGCACTCCTTCAAGCTTGTAAATTTGTATTCTCAAATTCTTTCACATTTTTTGCCTTTCTCTATTTGTGATTTATAGGTTTTCTGACATTCACTATATTTAATTTTTCATGGCTTGAGTTAAGTTTTAAGTTTGAACTCTATTTTCTAAATAGGAAAAATGCAATGGTTTATAAATTGCTAATTCGGCCTATGATGGTCATAGACATGTCACACCTTCAAGCTTGTAAATTTGTACTGATTTTCCTGTAGAAAGACAAGTGATCAGGCAGACATACTCTGATGGGCCAATAGATTTAGTGCCTTGGTAATTGATTTTGATGTTGACTTTTGACATGTTTCAAATTGACCTGAAGCTTTTTTTCTCCCTTGTTTATATAAAATGGAATTTAGGCTCATTTGCAAAGGGTTTGGAAATTTTGTATTGACTTTTGCAAACAGAATCACACAGAGTTGTATATTGAGTGAATTGTAACATATGACTATATTTTGAAAAAATTAATGAAAATATCACCATGTCTAAATAAACATTACTCTATCAATAAATACATTATGCTTTTTCTAATTTTTATGTTTTCTGATTTCATGTTTGCTCTTTTATTCTACTATTTTCTATTTGAAAATATAAAGTTGAAAAATGCAATTGCAAATCAATATTAAACACTACTGAAAAAAAAAAAAATATCATCAAGTTATCAACAACATTTAGGATTTTGTAATTTTAATGATGTAATACACTAATAATTTAATAAATACCTAGGAACTTCTAGTGCTAAATCTCTTAAACTTGCCAATTCATCTCATCATCAAACTCAGTGGTAGTGCTTCCTTTATTGTTGTCTTTTTTTCTTCACTATGAGTTTGCATGCCTCTGCTTAACTACATATCAATTCTACCAGTACATTATTCACTTTCATTCTTTCTGGCATTGCCAATTATCACAGTTTTGTTTGAAGTGTTTCCCAACCCTCTTCTTTCACATTTTTTCCTCTAGATTTTCAGTGCCCTATTGTAAGGAAAACTATTGACATCATACCTAGATGTATAGAGCATCAAGAAATTTTCCAAATTATTGTCTAGTTTGTTTCTTAGCTTTGATTTTAGGAACCCCAAAGCACTAAAAACTCTTTCATCCTCCACCAAACCCAATATCATGATTTGACATTAATCAACAAGCTTGAAATATTTTGATATTGAATCATACAACACTTCGCTTCGACCTATATTTGTCCAAATCTTTTTAACCAATCCCTCTTCACGGGGATTCTTCATTACTCCATATTTTTCCTTCATAGCGATTGCGAAATAGACTGATTTCTCTCTAAGAAGACTTTAATTAAAATTCCATTTATTGTTAGTTTATTTAATTCTTCATATTTGCAAATTTCCTTTATCAAAGTCATTATCTTATCACGATAATAAAATGGACTGTTGAGATTCCAATATTTAGGAAATATAATAGAAAAGGACTCAAGTAGTTTCTCATGAGGGAATTTGGCTCTAATCTCTGTGGAAATATTATAGGCAATTTCCTTCACAGAAATAGTTACAAACTCAACAATCTTGCTAAACTCTTCCCTTCTAACTCTTTCTACTCACTTCTTCAGGAACTTTCCTAGCTCCTCCACCATGGCAATGTAGTGCTGGTATATCAACTTCACATACATTGGCACATAACTCCTCATTTGCATTGATCTATAAAAATTTATCAGGACTATTGAAATTTGTGAGTGTCCTCCACTTAGCAAATTTTTCATCTAATATTGTTGGTTGAGATCGATAGAGATTATCGAGGCTCATGCATGTTAATTTACATAGCTTAGCATATTCTGCAATATACATAGGTCTTTGCTCAGTTTTTTTCATAATATTCCCCATTTCCTTTAGTATGGAGAGAAGAGATACTAAATTTAAGAGTTTCTCTATATTAATTAACCTCCAAAGCAGGGCAACAACTTTTAGATACTCTACTTTGTTACGATTTTTGTACATTACTCCAATCAAGGATGGATATTCTAAAAAAACTCGATGTGTTGGTCCATCCAAAGAGAAACATTTGGTATCAAAATCCTTAAGAATCTTGTTCCCACATTTAGTCCATCAAATTTTTTTTGAAATTCCAAAAAAAAATTGAGACTTCGACAGAAGCGTTTAGATCTCTTTGATTAAATCTTCAATATTTGTTACTGGAGTATACTTTCTCACAATTCTAAAAGCTAGATTAATTTTGTGCACCATGTAGTGAATTCTAGTCATGTAGGGTGAACAAGAATTTTCCATCTTTGTGCAAAGATCATTCCTCTGACCTTTCATTATTGAAGCTCCATCCGCTCCAACACATACCAACTTTTTGGCAATTGTCAAGTCATCCATACCTCCATATTCAGTTAAAGAATTCTTTACTAGTTGAAATATAGTTTTCATTATTGCACTCTCCTTCTTTTTAGAAATAAATAGTAGATGAGGTTGGAATACATGATTCTATATATATGAACATGCATGCATACCCACGACATATTATCTATTGTCGTAACTTCATCTAAAGATAATGCAATAAAGTTTGACTTTTTTTTTAACATATTCTTTTTCAACCTCAGCAAGACAACTTGCCCATTTCCATCCATTATTTACTAACCAATGACTATTAGGATAGTTAGGAACTTTCAAAAAGTGTAGTAAATCACTCATTTTTGGGTAGTCTATCATAGCACGTCCTCTGCTCCAAATATAAAAAAACAACACTTAACTAGACAACTTTTCTCAATTTTTCTACTTCCATTGCTTTTCCAAAATTAACTTAAATAGAACCTTTAACTTTAGCAAGCTCTGTCTATAATTTCTCATGCAAATAAAATTCTTCAGAATTCTTAACATGTTGACATTGCTCCTTTTTTCCATCTTATCGCTGATTTTTTAAATCCATCTACGATTTATTTTTTATAAACTTTATCGATATGCTTTTTTATGGTGTCAAGTTTTAGCTGCAACCTCTTTTCCTTATTATGTTTCCAAGTGCAAATCTTACACCTTCATTCTCTTCAATTGGATTCTCCAATGGTTCAATGAATGGATACTTAGGCACCAAATCAATTTTGAATTCCTCGACAGATCCTACTCCCGATCCTTTTTTATTTTGGATTTTCTTTTCCCCTTTTGTTAATCGTCATCATATATGGCATTCTCACCCAAGTCGATTATATCATTTTGACTACCTTGGGTATCTACCAGAAAATATTCTTCAAGTTCACCATGATCTGAGATATTAGGTTCATCACTTTCTTCAATATGTGGTGTAGGTTTTGAATCTTGTACTTTTACTTGCGATGGTGTACCAACCTGATTTTCACCACAAACATTGCCAATGCTGAAATATGAAGATAAGGTTTTGGGTTTTGTTGACATTCCTTGGCCTTCCCCACAATCATGAGTCCTACCCTTCCTATCTGACATCTCCAATGAAATAAAGGCTACAAAAAATATCTACTTGTTTAAGAAGAAATATACTATATGATTCATTGGCCCTACGACCTACAATCTAGATGTCTGAGGTCTCCCAGGTGACCATCAATGGGTCCCCACTCAATAAGATGATGTAAAAAGATATAAATAAATTCAGAATAATATTATAACACTTCAAAAAAATGATCACTTACCTTAAGGTAACTAACAGTCGCTAATGTAGTCAACAATAATGATTGTTCCTAGTCTGAAACTTTTCTATTGATCTGAATTGAGAGCTCTGAACTGACCAAATTATGTAGAAATAAATATAATCTTTGATTGTATTTATACCAATCCTTATTTGAAAAATTTGATGGGAATTTTATATGGGATACAAGTATTTGGTGAATCTCTCTTAATTATAACATGTCTTGTGTAATTTTCTAGGCGATTATGGACCGTCCAATTAATTGGCAATTATAATAGAGCTGGAAAATATTATGGTGAATTGAGACACACTTTCACAAAATGTGAAGTGAATTGGGTCCTCCTCCAAATAAATCTTTATATGGCTATTGGAAAATTATGGTCCTCAATTTAGACAAGCTTAAGAAATTGTAGGCAAAACTATTGAATTTACCGTGTGGAAAATGTAGATTCTAGTGGCAAAATATTGATAGAGATAAAATTAATTAGAGAAAATGATGGGCGATTGGGCAGTGCATTTGAAAAAATATTTAAAAAGTTTGGGAGAAATTCCCACCCTAATCGGTATAATTTATACGCCAATTTCTAGGTCACCGACATGAAATATTCACCAGATCACATATATTTGCCTAAAGTATACTCTGGTGGAAACACCAAAACAGGGACTTGACTAAGGCAAGTCTCCAAACAACCCCAAACATTTTTCCTCTTTTGTGGGTATGCATAATTATCGAAAGCATTTGAATGCAGAAGGGTTTTTATATATTTTTTATATTTCATTTTTTTATTTGTTTTGTTATATGGTATTTGTTGTTATACTTCTAATTCTAGGTTTTGTAGGTTATTTGAAGTACACACCTTGATTTTCACCAAAATTTGAGTCTTATGTTACGGTATGTACATGACTACAACACACCACACAAATGTCTATGCGCTATGCTAGCGTCCTCAAGCGAGACTCAGATTTAGACTAAAAAATTCTTGTCATCTAACCTTCCCATTTTATAGCCAAAATATTCTTTCTCTTTTATCTATAAATAGATATCTTCACTAGTTTATCCAGTCTAGAGGTATTTGAATGTGTGTTGTGAAACTAGCTCTTAAGGGAACCCGACGTGAACACTACTTCTATATTATTTTCAAAACTATTATTTATCATTCATTTGATTTTTCCTCACTAAAAAAGAGAGGGGGATGAATCAAAGTTTTCCCCTTCTCATTTTGTTTTCAAGGAACTGCCCTAAACCTTATTTGTGCCATCATTTGAGAAATAATAGGTTGCCCTTTTGCTGACTTGATTATGTATTATTTCTTTAATTTAGATTTTATTTTCAAAATGCATTTTATATCTTCTTTTATCAGTTCAATTTCTAGTTTTATTCATTGTGCTAACAATATTCCTTTTCAAGCATTTGATGGTTCCATGACTTTGTCTGTGTCCCTATATGAAATTGATCCCTCTTGTGGAAATACTTCTATTATAGAAGATATTTTTTTGCAAGAATATGAGATCATTGACACTATTCTTAATGTTACCCTACCATCTCTTTATTCCAATGCACTCTCCTTTAGAGATGATACATTAGCGAATGATGATTCTTATATCACTTCTAATCTCCCAAAGTTTGATGTTGAGAAAGTTCCTTCAACTAATTATTTTGTGAATCTTAATGTGTTTGTGAATGTGATTGAATTCTTAGATGCCCCTCGCATGCCAAAGGGACCACCCATTTATGTGGTTGTAGATGGTCCTTCTCCAAAGAAGGTTCTTTCTATTTGTGGTTTTCCTTTCAAAAGGGACTCACCAAATCTTTTTATGATATATACAAATTCTAAATCTCCTTCATATATAATGGTAGCTCATACTTATAACACTTGTATAAATAAGAAAAATATTAATAATCCAACTTATTTACCACATTCTCAACCAAGTATTCCTCAAGCACCTAAGCCTCTAGTTAAGAAACCAAGTGACTATGATCTTATCAAGAAAGTTTGTGTTACTCCTGCTAAGATATCACTATGGGAATTTCTTCAAATTGTTCCATTTTTCCAAGGTATGCTTTAGGAAGCTCTTCAAAATATCTTGTTACTAGGCCTACACATGCAAATACATTGATAGATTATATTTGAGTGGATTCCCTGAATATTATGTTGTCTCCACATGAACTCCCACCTCAATAAGTAGGGAATGCAACATACCCACTAATTATCATTGTGTATGCTAATGGTGTCGGTATTATTTGAACTCTCATTGACATTTGTTCAACTCTCATTTTTTGTAGTCTAGACCTATTGCACAAAATTAAAGTCGATCCAAATTCCCTTGTTGCATCTTCCTTGTTTATTTTTGGTTTCATAATACTAGTAAGACAATTTTAGGCACTATTATTTTTCCTTTCAAATTTGGACCAATTTTTATTCCAACCTTAGTGTATGTTATGCAAAGGCCTTTACCATACAAACTTATCTTGGGTAGACCTTGGATTCATTCTTTGGGAGAGGTTAGCTCTACCCTTCATGGTTATTTTAAGTTTTTTGCTAACAATAAAGTGGTTACAATCAAAGCTAACCCTAATGCCATGCATTTATGCCTAATGGATTCTATTGGTCATGATTCAATTAAACCTACCTTTTGGAAATATATTCCATCATTATCTTCTAATATGTTAACAAATATTTTTGGGTTGTCTTGTGAAAAATATTTTCATGAGAAAGTTGTCCCTAAAGATGATATTCTAAAAGAACAACATCCTCCTAAAGAATCAATTACTAAGTCTACACCTTCACCTACTTTATATCCTTCCAAATCAAATACATGTCTTGGTGAGGATTGGGGTTCTTTGGATTTTACAAATTCCTTCATTAGATAATATAAAGTCGACCCTATCTACCTTCACATTCCAAAAATATCGTTTGCACTTGTTGTTAAAGATGATTATTCTTCTACATTGCAGGAACATGTAAATACTATTGATTATACCATTCATGGTGATCCTCCCCCTCTTGAGTCGCAATCATGTTATTTTCAAGGATTGAATATCCTTTCTGAGTATGGATTCAAAGGAGATAATATTAAATTCATGGAACATGGCTTCAAGATCCCTTTGGAACCAAAATTGCCTTCTTTTACGAGGGGTTTGGGTTACAAGCCTTCTCCTCTATCTTCAAATCCTCCTCCATCATCTAATGTCTCCATGTCTTCTTCTTGCAAGTGGTCAAAATTTTCTCCACAAGAGAAAGGATTGCTTCCTACTCCTCATTCTTTATATAAAAAAGAGCATATGTTGTTGCGGATTCTCAAAGCCCACTGGATCACTCTTCCTCCTCCTACACGAAAGAAGATCCATAAGAATGATAAAGAAAGACACCCTTTTGTGCACATCATCAAGTGTTGGGTCATTCTACTACTGAATGTAAGGCCTTATCAAAGAAAATACAACAAATTTATGAATTGGGTTTCATCAATCATTGATCTATTGATATACCCTCTTCTTCTTCTATGCATGGAAAGCGATATTGAGGTTTACCTCTATTCTATCCTTTCTGCATGTCTATTTTAAAATCCTATCTTATCTCATCTTCCTTTTTGGGGGCCAATCCACCATCTTATCTAATCTCACCCCATTGTGAGCCTATCTATATTTTCCTATGCGTATCGGCGTGATCTAAGTCACCCTATCACATGCCTATCTAGATTTTTCTACACATGTCGGCACATGTCTAAGCCACCCTATCACATGTCTATCTAGATTTTTATATGCATGTCGACACACCATATAAAGCTTCCCTATCATGTGAAAATATAGCTTTCGCTACTCACATCAGTGCCCTATCTAAAATTTCCCTATCATATGGCTATCTAGCTTAACAAAATTTTCTACCCATACCAACATAATTTCCTCAATAGTTTTCGTCTTTCGTAGTGAAGTTAGTTGTATTGAATATCTATCTTGGTAGTTGCTTTTCTCTACAACAAGGTCGGTGCTACTAATCATGATTCTCTACATGACCTCTAGAAAAAGAGCAAGCTAGTGCCTTAGTCACATATTGTCTCTTCAAAATTGGTTTCTTCCCTATCTATTGGGTGTATTCTTCCTTGAAGCGATCAATCCTAAGTTATTCTCTCTGTGTTAATATTCCTTAATGTATTGTTTCTTTCATTTTGGGGATGACACATTGTATGGAGACAACCTTTTTCATTGAGGTCTCTTTCACTTTGCTGAATAAAAGCTTTAGTTTATTTTTTGTGTGTTCTTATTTGTGCCAACCCCATGTCTTTGTGGATTTCATGTGCTAACCTTGTTTTCTTGTGTATCTTTTTCTCTCTAACGCATCTATCTTGCAAGTCTTCACCCTTGGGGCATAGTTTTGCAGTTCAATTCATAAGCCCACTAAAGTGGGGGAAAAATGTAGAGTCAAAAATCACATACCCCCATTTGCAACTTAGACTACACTTTTGTAACGACTTTAGTGTTAATTCCCCTAGTATTTTTTTAGGTCCATTTCAGCCCTTGCATTGGCATTTTCCATCTCAGGA
The DNA here is from genome assembly GCA_018584345.1 of Thuja plicata. Taxonomy (NCBI): domain Eukaryota; kingdom Viridiplantae; phylum Streptophyta; class Pinopsida; order Cupressales; family Cupressaceae; genus Thuja; species Thuja plicata. The sequence continues at coordinate 1,191,920 of MU224579.1, forward strand.
TGCTCAAATTCCTTATCAGAAGATATATTCCAACATCACCTTTGCATGAACCCCATGTTTCTTTTGATGTCTGTCATTTTTTAGAATTATTTTCTTGGACACTAGAACACCACACATTCATCTTGTGGTATCTTAATGCTCAAATATTTGTCGTGTGCATGCTTTCCACTTGTCACCCACTTTTGTTGGTGGAAACAACCCATAATATTCTAGAGCGTTCTGAAAGCCTCTTTTCCCCTTTAAATCCATCCTCTCACTTCATTAAAATGGGATAGCTTTTTCATAGTTCTCCCTCGGTCACAATATTTTCATTCTCTTGCTAACTCATTTTTCTACATCGACCTCTAATTTTCTGCAACACTCTTTTACAACAATATTTGTATCTCTTTTGGGTCTCCCATGCCTATCTGGTAATATATCTCAATTTCTATTGTGTCTTTGAGCATCTTAGTATTTATCACATCCCTTGTCTATTATTTTATCTCATGTAATAGGGGTTTTCCTATATCAAGCGGAGTTTTTTCTATTACGTTATTATTCATTTGTCTTTTGATCTATCTATCTATCTATTCAGTTGTTGTGGAGGTGGAAACACCAAAACATGGACTTGAATGAGGAAAGTATCCAAACAACCCCCAAAAAATTTCCTCTCTTGTGTGTGTACAGGTTTATCAGAAGCATTCAAATGCACAAGGGTTTGTTTATATTTTGTCTATTTCATTTTTATTTATCTATGTTATATATTATTTGATGTTATACTTCTAATTATGGGTTTTGCAGGTTATTTGAAGCACACACCCAAATTTTTGCAAGATTCTAAGTCTTTTCTACTGCAGTTTGTATAGGACTATAATGTGTCACACAGACATCTATGCACGAAGCTGGATTTCTCGATCGAGACTCTTAGATTTAGAATGAAAACTTCATGTCATCTGAACTTCCCATTTCTGTAACCAAAATATTATCTCTTTATCTACAAATAGATATCTTCATTAGTTTATCTAGTTTTGAGGTATCTGAATGTGTGTTGTGAAACTAGCTCTCAAGAGATGTTAGTTTCCTTTCGGTAGGGTCAGATTTACTACACTACAAAGAATAATGATCATCTTTGAAGGCCATTAAATAGCGATTTTATTGGAGTATAATGATGACTATGTCAATTTTAGATAGATAGTGTTACCTTGTTATTAAGGTAATTTTTCCTTCACTTGTACTCAAGCCCCAAGTGGAATAGTAGCACCATCCTATAATAAAAATAAGTCTAGTTGAGTATAGGATTCTTGTAAAATTGAGTGGACTAGCAAGACTAGTAATTATAATGTGTGCAATAGTTAAGATTATGAATACAATTATAAATGGAAGTTGAGAGGGAATTGTAAAGTTTCATTAAAAGGGCTAAGAACATGGAAGATATGCTCTAGTTAATCACATGAAATTCTTAATTGTACCCACCACATCTCAAATGGAACAACAAATCTATCACTTGAGTTTTCCTTGGAAGTTAATAATTCAACATCATGATGATCAAAATTTTAGTGAATTATAATCTTATTATATTGTTTATAGCATTCAACCTATCTTTATTATCAAAATTTATTTTTATAACATGGTTGAAATATGTTTAAAAATACTACTAGATTATTTCCTCAACTATTTTTATCATGAATTTGGACACTATTATGTTTAAAATGTTAGGATCTTACACTTAGAACAAATTTCTAGCTAACTTTATCGAGCTTAACAAACACACACACATACACACAAATTGAGCTTAAATATGCTCAAGAATATTCTAGATCATGATACAAAGAATTATAACTAAAAAGAAAGATATAGCCAATATTCAAATTCTTGTATGAAAGAAGAAGTCTAGAGTAATGAGCCAATGTTGAAAAATCTAGAATGGATTGGCTTAAAGCCTATTTTAATAATTGAAAGCTTAATTAACGTATCTTAATGGTTAAACATTCTAATTTGAGAAAATATGTGTATATTTAATCTAGGATTAACACATATATCAATTCATAATAATCGTCTTAATCTCTATTTTATTAGCAAGTGTGTAATGTTTGAACTAAATGTAAATAAACTAAACTAATATTTTAGCAAGTTCCACATTCCATTTTAAATGGAAATATGAATAAATGTTATTTTAGAACATAAAATATTTATACCATTTCTTATAATTCAAATAATCACCTAAAAGCCTAGTCATTAATTAGTCAAGCAACAATGGATTTCAAATTTCTTAGAGTTAATTTTACATCATGTGTGCCCCTTTAGTAAAGAGGTTGGTGGAAGTCTTTTTCTAATCTACACTTCCAAATAAAAATCAATGGTTTCATACGAGACCATCTTTGTTGAAGATGAATCTTTTTTATATTAGGATATTTGAAGAGAATATAAAACATGGAAGGACACCACTAGTCTAAAATTATAATAGAATAAGAGTTAAATAGAAGTAAGAATATTGTAGTCAGTCAACAATGCCTATTTTTATGTTTGATAATATTGGTTATCTGATAATATATTAATGTCTGTATTAAATTGGTTGTCACTCTCAGGTAGTTATATCTGTCAAATGGTTGATGATTATGTTCCTCCTAGCAACTGTCGGGTGCTCTAAATATGTTATGTATAATCAAGGAAAGTAGTATGGTATAGTCGGATGAACTGGAATCCTTGGCTATCCATATTTGGACTTCTTCTCTGTAATGATTGCATGAGCAAATAAAGACATCTTAATCCTATATATGACATGCATTATCATCTTTATTATTATTTAATGTATGTAATTTATAAGATGTAGCAATACAGAAATATGCAGATGAAGGAAAAAAAAAAAAAGTGGAAAAGTAAGTAGGGAATGAACATGGAAGAATGCCAAAACACCAATGTGGAAATAAAAAGCATGTGGAAGAAAGTGAAAGTTGTCGCATAGACAAAAAAACCAGGATGAAAAGGAGAGTACTATGTCAACAAATTCAATCCAACATGTGATTGTGAGAGTGGAAATAAAATGGAAAGCTAAAATTCTAATACTCCAACTAAGAATTATTTCACACCAACTTAAATAAAACCACCCAAGTTGGAATGAGTTAGATATGAATGTTGTTTTTATATACCAAGATAGCAGAAATAGAATAAAATTACACAATGAAGTTGATGGCATTCAAATCAAATATGTGTATTCTACAAAATTTAAATATTTAACAATTTTGTTTCAAAAGGATTTGATAACAAAAAAAATAGATCACATGATCATGATTTATAGAAAAATATTCATGAACAACAAAAAAAAGAGAACAATGAAAACAATGTGTTATGAGTTGTTAGATATATATATTTTTTTCTTTATAAATAGTTCAACTCTTAAATCTTGCTTGGTCTTATGAGCATATTTACAAACTTTCATTTGATTTTTATTTTCACTACAAAATTAAAATAAAATTAAGTTGATAATTATAAGATAACTCATATCCATAGGGATAATTTACCTTGAAATTACTGATATAAGACATTGAGCTAATTCAAAGATTGAGCTAATTCAAGTTTATAAGAGACTTTAGCATATAGGTAAGGCCCAAAACTTATAACCAAGTTTCAAAGGGGGGCTCCACATCTTATTAGTAGTCATTATCCACATCTCCTCTTTATACCATGTTTGCATGTGATAAATAAAATCTCCTCTATTCTATCCTTGAAAACGAAACTAGTGGAGAGATACAATTGACTCATTCTAACTTGGCATACAAAGCGAGTAAGATCGTGAGTGAATTCAAAACAAATTACTTAGATCTTCAATTTTCCTTGTTAATATGTAGCGTCTGATTTATCAACTAAACATTGAGTTTTGACAATATTTGAATCTATTACCTATGTCAATCTCAAACTATGCTCAAATGTCAAAACTACGCTATGTAATTATAGACTTGAAGCAAGAAACAAGTAGTAATTAATTTTAAAATCTAGAGTTCTAGATGAGAAGATGGAGCCGAAAATGTGAGTGTGGTCTACCTTATATTATCTATTGAATTTGCAAATAAAGTAATCAATTAATTTTTTTTGTTATATAAAATTATAATGAAAATCTTAAAAGATCATTTAGAGTGTGAAATGTGTTCTTTCTTTTATCATAGAAAGTTCATAGATTGATTTAAGCTTATTCTTGTTACAAATTACTATCGCGCTGATCGTAATATTGTAGATCATAATCTTGTAAGAGTATAATTGATTATCTTCAATAAACAATTCTTCTAGAGTCAAGATATCAATACTTATTCCTTGATAAGTTTAGAATGATAAATATCAAAGGAGATTATTGTTATTAATAGATCATGTTTGCTTGATGCATATAGATTGATAAATGTTGGGTTGTCAAATAAAGTGGATTTATTTTTTGATAATTTACATAAAGTGTCACATATTCTATTGGAAAATTAAAGGTAAACCTCACTTTGAGTTTCAAGACATATGTTAGTAAGGAGAAAATCACCAAACCAACTATGGATTCTAACTAGTAGTGGAAATTTGATAAGGTCAATCATAGAGACACACTAATTACTGTGTTCAATGTATTTAATGAGGCCTACCCTCATATTTGAGATACTACAAATGTTAATATTATTGGAACAAGTTTCAAACTATGCACAAATAAAAAAACTAAAACTAAATTGTACACCTAAAATTAGTTGCATCACTTGAAATGAAATGTTGTGAAAACACTTGAATTTTTCTTAAACAAGTTGATAAGTTATGGTTCCAACTATGAACAAAAAAAAAATGATAGAATATTCCCTTGTATCTATTGCCTTAAGAGTATTTCCATCTACCTACAAATTCTTTACGACATCCCTAAATATCTCCAATTAGAAATTCATCTTCAGATAATTTTTATTTATGTTTTAATAGAAAGAGTCCATATTTCAATAAAAATAAGGGGGACCATCTCTTGGTCATAACATATTAAGAAAAGGGAACTATATGGTATGGAAATAGATCCTCAAAGAAACAACAACAATAGAAAAAACACCCATTCTCAAAAGAAATATCAATTTTATGGGATTAGTGGACACAAAGTGAAGGATTGATAGTACCAATAATTTATGAATTTATTTTCCATCAACATGAATCCATAATGAATAGTATAGGGTGCAAAGAAGATTTCACATACCATAATAGCATAGAAATATTGTTGAAATAAAAAACTTCCAAATTGAAGAATATGTCTAAGTTGCCCAAAATCATAATGAAATTGGATGTGGAACCAAGAAAAGAGTAGTTAAACGTATATACAATAGTGTTGTAGAAAAAAATCTTTGCAAAGTTACACTACAAACTAGATCAGTCCTAACTCAAAAACTTAAACATGCATAGATTCTTAAACATTCTATAGAAAATCCTCAAAATTTTAATGCAAAGCAAAATTGAAAGGAGTTAGAATTACTTTCTCATCTAAAAAAAACTAATTTATTAACATCTACATAGGATGAAAAAAATTAATAAAATAGAACTTATCTTAAATTCATAAGACCCTAAAATATGTTGTAAAAATCCTCCCCACTCCTCTCAATAATAAGAGTATCAGACTCTAATGCTCTTAAAAGAGAATGATAAAATTGAGATATCTAATTGTGAGAAATCTATTATGTCAATGTGGGAGTTAACCTTGCTTGACAGAGATATGGAAGTAGTTAAATCCTAGTGTACGTAATGAGTCGTTATATGAAAAAGTCTCATTGTATGAAAAAGTCTAATGATATCTAGCAAAGGTTGAAAATTAAAAACACAACCTATAAGATGTATGAGGAGGACCTTAGACTCCAATTTCAACTCATGATAGTGGTTGTGAAGATAGAAGCTAATATCATGATTACCTAACCATATTGGATAATCAAATCAACAAACATTCTCACACTTATTGGAGAATCATAGAATGTCCATAACAAAGAGGGTGACTTTACTATGTTCTTTCTCTTAGAAATACTATTTATCCATGTACAATCATTCTTTGTCCCCAACCTAAAATTGATGAAGAAACAATGATGGAATGTAAGTTAATTTTACTTCTTTGAACTATTTTAAATAATTTGCACTTTAGATTAAAGAGACTAAACATGTTGGATGGAAGAGAATTCATTAACTTGTTCTTATTGGATGTGATTAGTGCATGTGAAAGGATGAGATAAATCTCAATCACGAGAATTTAAATGTTAGTGATCAAGTCAAATCTCAAAAGGTGAATAGCCTATGAAAAAATAGACTACTCACTTCAACATGCTTAATGTGGGTTAGGTTTAGTTCCTTAATAAAATGTGATCACACCTCATACATTAGTAGGAAGGATTACCGTATAATAGAGATGCCCAATTAGGATCATATTGATAAGTTACTAAATCAACCCAAACACTTTATACTACCATCCAAAACATATTGAACTAGAAAATGATACACTACAAATATACACATTGACTATATAGTAACTAAACCAATCCACTAAATATATTGAACTAGAAAAGGATACACTACAAATATCTGAATCGTGCTTGTGTGTTAGATAGCTTTTAGTTATATGTGGATTTTGATACCATCTCATTGGCAGTTATATGTGTACTTTGGTAATTCTTTATTAGTTCATGTCGTAGGCAGGATACTATAGCATTTAATGAAATGCAAATGCAAATATTTTCTTTCTTTTGTTAGCCAATCATCTTCTTGAATTTTTCGAAACATTTCTGTATATGTAATGTTCCATAATTTCTACATTTTCAATGATTTTTCCTGAAAGTTTTTCTTTGCTTTTTTATTGGCTCATAGCTGGAACAGTCATTACAACTTAATTTTTTTGAGCTCTACTATGGACAAAAAAAATATTATGGCATTTGCTGAGATCACCCACAGTTCCATTTGTCATCCAAGTCAATGTACTTGATATATTTAATGTGCTCACTACTGTGTGACAAAGACAAAAAGGGTTAAAAAAATATAGTAGAAGCCTTTCATTATATACAAATTTATGGCATGTAAAAAAATATCTATCTTCTAACTATGCTTTGACTTTATTAGACTAAAAATGGACTTAGTTTCTTACACCTTAAAAAAGACTTTTCATGTTTTAGATATTAATTGTTCTAGTCTTTTTCTTTTACTTTTCATTTTATTTTTAATTTATTTGTTTATATATATA
>MU224579.1:1199187-1276390 GCA_018584345.1 Thuja plicata
TATATATATATATATATATATATATATGCAAAGTATATTTATTAGAAGTTTTCTTAAATTTTCATCCATGTTATACATGTTCAAATTATGTTTTAATATGTATGTAAGTAGAAAACAATTCTTTTTTTTTTCAAAAGAATAGATATTATCATCCAAACAATTGTATGATGGCTAAATTGCATATATACTTAGCATTTTGACTACAACCTTCATTTCAAATTCAGCTTCGGCAAGAGTTAGACGTTATGCATCCTTGTTGGAAAACCTAATGGTTTCTTTCAATTTTAGGCACATGTTTTCTCGAATGGTGATTAATTATTGACAACCTAATGGAAAAATGTGTTAAGATTATTTTAATTTTTAGGTACACGTTTTTTCCAATTGTGGTGATTAATTGAAGACAATCAAATGTGTAAATGTGTTATGTGTTATCTTCCTTGTCTCACTTGAATTTGAGCTATAGAATAAGCATGACCCTCTAATCCTAAGTCCAATTTGATTGATTTCGGATTCATTATTGATGTGAAAACCTATAACTATTTTTGTAGGTTTGGATGACTTTGATGATTTAATTTATTTAATTATTTTATGTAAAAATTACTTAACTAATGTGATTAAGTTTATTTTCCAACTCTCCACACCTTGCACTCAAAAAGTTACAATGAAGACATTCAAAACACTTAAGGTCAACAAACATTTGTAGAATGAGAGAAGCTTAGAAATGTGAAGGGGCTCATGAATGACCATTATTAGAACATAGAGAATATTGTATATGTTTAAAAAGGATACTCTCAAAATAAGGAGCAATTGATAAATCTAGATGCAATTTATATTTCACAAGTGACATGGCTAAAAGCACATCTGATTGGTAAATTCAAAGTTTAGCCAATAATACTTTTGATGTTTGTCCATGTATAGAGTAAGTTTATTATTCTCAAGGTTGTGTTGATACATCATTCAAAACATAGATGAAAATGAGTTATGTCATGATCTAATGTATATTTGATTTATGTTGTACATTTGACTGAGTACTTTTCAAGTGCCATGGAGCTATTAGAAGCATGGCTTCAACAAGTTTGTCATGACAATAAGCAATTTGAAGTTTCCCTTAGATGGAAAATCCAAAGAAAGGAAGTATGAATTATATATAATAAATTGGTGAGAAATGCTAAGATGTAGACCACTCACCAAGTTCTAGGATACATTAGGAATACAAACCCAACCCTTAGGTGAAAATCTGATTAGCGCAACCAAAATGATAAGGGCGCTAATGCAAGATTTAATTCAAGGAGGGATTTGGTATTCATTTATGATAAAATATGATGTTGATATGATAAAGAAAGATATAGAAGATCTGATCTGTTGGAGCTTTTTCTTGCAGAATCCTATATAGCAGTAATGCTTGACTCTTATAAAGCCCAAATTATGATTAAGTCAAGAAACAAGTCCAATTAACGAGGATTAAATCATCCTTCACTTTGATCTCCATAGGTTCAGGCGGGTGTAACTAACTTGATTTATTGTTCTTCAATAAATTATGCAGTGGATTAACTTTTCACAATGATCTGTTCCTACCTTTTAATGCAACAGTTGATAACAAATCCTACAAATTTTAACAACCAATTTAATGCAGAGCTTCACAAGCCAGACTATGAACTTGATAAGAGAAAATACTAGTGAAATAAGGATTATCATCCTTCTTCTTTTTGAGTTCCAAACTTAGGCAAGGCTAGCCTATTTACTGCCCTAAAGATGTAGTAGTTTTCAATAGGTGGGCTTAATATAACATAAAAATAAAAATGATAACAATTTGTGTATAGATTTGATGGGAACTACACAATCAACAATAATAGATCAGTGCCTTATCCAATGGGCATGGAGGCATTCAATATGTAAAGACCTTCAATATCAAAGACACGTCAAATGTAAATCTTGTACTGAATACTGAATTAGACTATGCCTTACATAATCTATTCACACTTCCTAGAAGCACAAATACTTATCAAATTTGTTTCAATCTCCTACTCATTGAAACTACCTTAAGGATTTAATTCTCTCCTTCAAAGAAACCTTAAAATAGTTTGACACTCTACCTTACAAAGTGATGGACTGAAATGTCCTTAACAACCAATCCAAATGATTACAAAAACTAGAAACAGAGACAACTATTCATTCAAGTTCTTCAAATCACAAGAAGTACATACACATATTGATATTAAATCATCAAGTACATATGAAATCAGAGCCAAAGAGAACACTGATAAACTTGATCAAAATATGTAGAACTTTTACAAGCTTTTGTGGCATAAAATTCCCATCCTTACAAAATGATCCTGGAAGTCCTTTTATAGAAACAAGGATTGAACCAAGCTTCGGATATAATTAGGGTTAGGGTTAAAAAATATTAAAATATTACATGAAAGAGAATATTAAATAATTTTAAATATCAAGCATCTCTATCATCCATTCTTTAAAACATGCCTTACTCCAATCTGTAAGAAATCTGATCTAGCCGCCAACTTGTTGGGAAACTGAAGAACCATGCCCTGCAAAAGGAATAACAGATGGAATGTCTTGTCTGCATTTATTATCTCAGGAAATTTTACCCTTTAGATCTGTAGTAAGTCAACTACCTTTTTTGGGAAAGCTCAAGTTCTTAAAAATCTGATCCAATCTGCATTATAAAACTCTGAGACCACTCCTTATTTATGGCGAAGAACAGAACAGGATAAGCCAAAGGTTTAAATATTGTTTTATAGACTAACAGAAACCCTAAGAAGATAATTTCTATAATAAATGTCTTAAAAACACCAATCTCTCCTCCATATGACATCCAACAGGTGTAAACATATAGTCCAAAAGATCAAATTTACCTATTTAATGTTCTACAACAAGATGACATGAAACACCGCTTGAAAACCCTGAGAAAGTATTTTTTTAAAAAATTAAAAAGTATTTAAATGACTACAAATGATGTAGACATCTCCATAAACAATCCAAATTCAAACTTTCTTATACTTTAAAATAGAGCCATAGATTCTTTTTAGGTTACCCGGGCTTTCATATCTGATCTTGGATAGGTAACACGTAGGCATAATGCCTCAAAGGATAGATCTTGTGTATCTTCTTCATAAGGCTTTACACCCACCACACGATCTTTATGAACTTGTCTGATCTTTAATTTATCTTTGAATTTGGCCCTTAACCCGCCTTGAACTAGCCTTGAACTATGGTCAGTCAATTACCCTTTATCTCCAAGTCGCTAGATGATTTCACTAACTTTGGTCAAATCCAGAGATCAAGCGCATTCCATATAATCAATGCAAGGACATAAAAAGATCTACGATCCTCAATTAATTTCAAAATACTTCACTTAACCTTGGGTCTACTCACATATAACGCGACCAAAGAGAAAATATAACCATGCCTTGACCACAGGTTTATCTTGAGATCATGAGATAAAGGAAATCTCCAAGTCGCTAAATGAATCAACTAACTCTAGTCATATCTAGAGATCATGTGCAAACCATAGATTCTAATTTCAATGAATGACCATGATTAAATCCATGTAAACCTTGAACTCGAACCTGGGTAACTTTTCTTAACTCTGAGTATATCTAGAGATTCAGAGACAATGTAGTCTTTGAATCTCAGAATAGATCTCTTAACTTGAGTTTGGTTCTGATATCATGCGTAGACACTTGATCTTGAATTACATCAATGATCAATGTTTAATCTTGAAGTAAACCTGACTAGACTTTGAGCTTTATCATAGGTTTATTATGAGATCACGAGATAGACTAGATCACCAAGTCATTGAATGAATACACTAACCATTGTTTGATCCTGAGACTCATCAAGAACCATCCTTTCTGACCCTGCACTTGGACACGTGTCTGCATATGATCAAACTCCGTCTTCACCCTGAGTCACTTTCTTTACCATGATAAAAATTGGAGATTACAAGATAACTAAGTCTCGAGATCTTTGAATGACTTTTGTAACCTGAGTAACGTCACAAGATCTAGCATAGACCGCCCGATCAAGACCATGTTAGAACAAGATCCATGACCCTCTCGAGATCACTAGATAGGAAGAAGACTTTGACTTTTATTGTGAGATCTAGTGCTGGCCACAAGATCAAAACTACATCCATGGTCTGCGCTTGATCTCGAAAAGAAGAAAGCATATTCCAAATCATTTAGAGATTAGGAGATAAGAGCTTGCGCTAGATAAATAATAGTCCTTGGCCATGCACATGAAAAAAATAAGACTAAAGTGGCTCTGAAAAGGTAACTATGAAATAGAACCTCCCATTAATGATTTAGGGTTTAGCAATAATTTTGACCAAGGAAATAGGGTTTTCTTAAAACCAATGGCTATAAATTTGAATCGAGGGCTTAAAGAAACCACAAGGATAGCAGAATCTTCATGATTCAGACTGGATCTCTTCAAGATTTTAACAGTGATAACATGATCTATGAAGGTAAATACAAGAAATATGAACTTCATATATGAATTTGATTGTCATCAGATTGTTGGATCCTGCTGTAACTCCAGAACTGGGACTCTGAGACCTGTATCTGTCTGCTCTGCAATTTTTAGCCAAAAAGTGTAGGGAAAAGTTGAGAAGCTGACTTGTACCTAGGAATAAGTCAATAAATCAACTTGTACCTAGGAACAAGTCAAGAAATTGAATTTTACCAAGGAAAAAGTTGAGAATTAAACTTGTTCCTAGTAGCTCCAAATTTTGATGAAACTTTCTGGGTCCCTGTGTCTACACTTGTACTTCCTAGATCTAGATCTGCAAGTTCTAAAACCTGTTCCTGCACACAGAAAATGGGGAAAATGGTTGTGGGAAATGGTTTTCCTTGTTCAAACCCATGTTTAGAAATTAAACTTGAAATTAAATAAAGTAAAGAATAAATATCTGGTCATGTAGTAGAGATTAAATCTAAATAATAAAGTTTATCGTACCATGTACATAAAAATACCTCTTTAAATGTGATCAAGAATGTTGATGCAATGACTTTGACTTAACATTAAAAAAAAAGGAAATTATGTAAGACAAAACCTCATGTACTAGATGTTGTAATTAACCACAATGTGGTTGGGGAAGAGAGAGAGAAGAATGAAGTTTGATGGATGAATGTATATGTTCTTCCTTGATGTCAAACTCCTTTTCCTAGTCTCCAATGGGGAAAGAAGCTAGATCTATGGAAATAAATGCCTTGCATGCATGATGGATATTAAGAATTGAAATGATTGATAATGGATGCCTTCAACAATAGATTCTTTCTTTCACTTGGATTTCTTGAATGCACAATGAAAGTATGATAGATCACATGAATCTATATATATTGTGGATGTGAAAATGAGAGGTAGAGGCCTTCTTTTATACTAATTTTGTGGTACAGGAGCACCCCCAAATTCATCCACTATAAGCACACTAGTGGACCCAAGAACAAAGGGTTAGGGTACTAATTGGATCTAGGATCCAATGTCATCAATAAAGTCCTATTTGTAAGACAATGGGACACTAGGTGATGTTATAAACCTAGTTGTCTACCTTAGTCATTTTGGAAATTTTTTTGGTAGATTGGGATAGAGTAATCTATGAAACCTAATGTAGGTTGAAAATGTTCATTTAACCTTCCTATGGTCTTTAGTGGAGTCTAGACCCAAAAATTTCCAAGTTTAGTAACATTAGACATCTTTTGTAAAAAGTTGTCAAATGTTGTCAATGTTGCATAATGCAACTTTTTGTCGAAAAGTGCAACTTTTGAATCCCAATGTTCACAACCACTTTTGTCAGTTGGAACTGTTTGGGGATTGTATGAAAAGTTTGAAAAACCTTACTCCATGTGGGGAGTGAATCTATTGTGAAGTTTTCATATTCAAATCAATAAAATCAATTGTTTTTCCTGTAAATTCAACTTTTTCTAAATTGTACAAATCCCAATGCACCATTGAAGGATTATAAAAGTTGATCAGGTGTCTTATGAGAATTTTTCAAGTGGTCTGAAGGTTTTAAGTGTAGTGGAATGAAAGATTTAAAATTTTGAATAACTACTGGTTGTAGGAAGGCCTTAACTAGGGTTTCGAGACAAAATTCCTCTTTCCTAGAGATTCCACCATGGGAAAAATCTAAGCCCTGGTGGAAAGAAAGGAGGGAGGATTTACTTTAATACTTTTGTGGTCTCAGATCAGGAAGCAGTCAAAGGAGAGATAAAAATTTAAACCCTCTGGACAAGCATCTAGATGTGACTTTGGATTTGGTAGTTTGGCATGATCCTAAAAGTATTACAATTATATTGATTGAAAGGTTATTCTAATTTGAGGCACTTGCTTTGGACAAGAGACCTAATTGCCCAATTAGGCCTAGGAGGTAATTGTGAACAACATGAGTTAGAGGATTGGTCAAGATCCCTAACTTGAAGGGTGTTGTTGGTAAGTGGATTGAAGCATTTGAGGGTGGTCAAGACTTAATTCGATGGACTTCCATGTAATTTGCCTTCATTAATCCATTTTTGCTCCTTGTAGCCCTACATAGGCTTTGGTGTACAAATTGTGTCCCAGAATTGTTTATGTATAGGATTTGTCTTGTATTGCATCTAAGAAGGATGTCTAACCTTGGTAGAACCCCTGTTGCATCCCTAAATTGATTGGTTCTAGTTTTGGCTTAAGAATACCTTAGGGGTGTTGAAGACTAGGAAGAAAATCTAGTCTTGTGTGTGTGGGTTTTGGGAACTCTGACAGAGCCCTAGTTTGTATGGTGAGTAGAGGGTAGTTTGAACCTTTGAGTGGATATTTGATAGAGTTTTGGGCTCTACTCCAAGTGGTATCAGAACAACTAGTAGTTATTTGGAGTAAGACAAGTTGCAACCATGTCAGATGGTGGAGAAGACAATGAACTTCCAAATAGGATGACCAATGCATAACTACTAAGAGTGGTGAAAGAACATGATGTAGAAAGGAAATTGATGAAGAAAGAAATGGAAAGGATTAAGGAACAAGTCAAGAGAGGGAGTAGTGGGAACTATAGATTTGAAGAGGAGGGGAGTGAAGAAGAAGCCCCTTGGCAGGAGGAAGAAGAAGAAGTCCCTGCAGAATAGAGGCTACTCTTAAAGACTTTGAAATCCATGGAGAGAAGGATAATGGATAGTAAGCTTGATTTGCCTGCCTATAGTGGGAAGATGGATCTAGAATAAGTCATGGATTGGGTTGATGCATGAACTATGAGGAGATACCAGAGCATAAAAAAGTTAAGATAGAAAATTACAAGTTGAAGATATCTTCCCTAACTTGGTGGAAATTCACTCAAGCAGAGAGGGTGAAGATGGATAAGAATCTAGTGGGCACATGGAAGAAGATGGTCACCTTGGTGAAGGAAGCCTATGTGCCTGAAGACTATGAATTTCAAATTCATAGGAAGAGACAAAGTTTAAGGAAAAAGGAGATGGATATCTCAAGATATACTGAAGAATTCCATAAACTTACCATGAAGTCTAAGTTAGTGGAACCAGAGAGTGTCAAACTTGCTAGGTATATGCAAGGGCTAAGGATAAACATTCAAGATGAAATAAGTTTATGTTCTCCTACTACTGTCCAGAAATGCTATCAATTAGCATTGGAATTTAAGGAAAATATAAAGACAAGGAAAGAGAAAAGTGGGAGAGGAAGAGGCCAGAGAGACTTTGGAAATAGAGGAAGAGGAACACATAATGGGAGAGGACAAACTCCTAAGAACTTCAGAGAAACCAGTCAGGAGAACTCTTTTGGAGAAAGTAGTTCTAGAGGATCCTATAGGGGAAGAAGAGGAGACTCAAGGGGAAGGTTTGGAGGGAGAAGTTCAGGACCTCCAAGGTGTTATAGATGTAACCAATTAGGGCACTTATCATCTAAGTGTCCAGAGAAGGCAAGTAATCAGGCAGAGAGAAAGGTAAAACATGGTCATGGAAGAAGAGAACCAAGGAGACAATGCACATGGATCTTATGCACCACATGAGGAAGGAGAATTCCTAATGATGGGAAGTAAATTATTGAAGGCTCCAAGCAATCAATAACCCCCTCAAAGGAAAAGTTTATTTAGAACCACCTACAAGAGTGGAGACAAAGTCTGCAAAATGGTGATTGACAGTGGGTCTACGGACAACCTAGTGTCTGAAGAAGAAGTAAAGAAACTGATGCTGAGAAGGGTTCCACATCCAAACCCTTACAAGGTGCCATGGCTCACAAAGAACCAACATACAGTCATAGAGGAGTAAGCATGGGTAGAGTTCCAACTTGGGAAGTACAAAGACAAAGTTCTTTGTGACATTGTTCCCATGGATGCTTGCCATTTGCTACTTGGGAGACCTTTTTAGTATGATGTGGAGGCTCACCATGATGGGAGATTTAAAACCTATACAATCAAATACAAAGGAGAAAATTTAACTTTCTTACCCTTTTTTGATAGTGCAGAAGAACAAAAGGATTCAAAAAATTTATTTGTAGGTGAAAAATAATTTTTGAAAACTTTGAAAGAAGAAAAGACCCCTTGTTATGCCCTAGTCATTTTAGCTAAGGATGATAGGCCAAAGAAGGTTGAGAAGGAAGTAACACCCCTAAGAAGAGTAGGCCCTAAAGAAGTAGCACACCTACTTGAATAGTACAAAGACATTGTGACCAAAGATTTTCCAAATGAATTACCCCCAATCAGAGACATAAGCCACAATATTGACTTGATCCCAGGAGTAACTCTACCAAACAAAGTAGCATATAAGTTGACCCCAGAGAAAAATAAGGAGATGGAAAAGAATATCCAAGAACTCCTAGATAAGGGATTGATAACCAAAGGTCTTAGTCCTTGTGCAGTACCTGCTCCTTTGGCTCCTAAGAAGGAAGGCACATGGAGATTGTGCACTGATTCTAGAGCAATAAATAGAATCATAATTAGGTATAGGTTTCCTATGCCTAGGATAGAGGATATATTGGATCATTTAGGAGGTGCAAGGTACTCCTCCAAGGTGGATTTCAAAAGTGGCTACCACCAAATTAGGATTAGGGCTGGTGATGAGTGGGAAACTACCTTTGAAACTAATGAAGGCTTGTACGAGTGGAGAGTGATGACCTTTGGCCTATCAAATGATCCTAGAACATTCATGAGGCTCATGAATGAAGTTTTAAAACCATTCCTTGGAAAATTTGTCATAGTGTACCTTGATGACATCCTTATTTTTGGCAAGAATAAGGAGGAATATTTGGAACATCTTAACTTGGTCCTAAGGAGATTGCATGAAGAAAAGATCTTTATAAATTTGGAGAAATGTGTTTTTATGCAGGAAGAGCTTGTATATTTGGGATTTGTGATCTCAATAGGGAACATAAAAATGGACCCTAAGAAGGTAGAAGCCATCTTGAGTTGGCCTTCTCCTAGGAAAATGATTGAAGTTAGAATTTTTCATGGGCTTGCAACTTTTTACAGAAAGTTCATTAGGAATTTCAGTCAATTGTGTGCTCCTATCCTTGAAACCATTAAGGGTGGATAGAAGTGCAAGTTTGTGTAGAAACAATATGTAGAAGAATCCTTCCAAATGATGACGCAAAAGGTAATGGAGAAACCTATCCTAGTGTTTCCTAATTTTCAAAAGATATTTACTATTGAATTTGTTGCTTCTAACATTTCCATAGGGGTTGTCTTGAGCCAAGAAGGGAGGCCTATAGCCTTTTTCAGTGAGAAAATGAATGAAGAAAAGAGGAAATACTCCTCTTATGACTTGGAATTGTATGCCTTAGTCCATTCATTGAAGAAATGGAGGCACTACCTCCTACCAAAGGAATTTGTTGTCTTCAAGACAACCAAGCATTGAGTTTCTTAAACTGTCAAGAGAAACTAAGCCACAAACATATGACATGGGTGGAATAAATACAAGCCTACACCTTTTCAATAAAATACAAGAAGGGATTTGCAAATAAGGTGGTAGATGCATTGAGTAGAAGGACTCTAGCAGTGCAATAAATCTAACTTTAAAGTGTAGGGATTGATTCATTGAAGGATGTGTATAAAGATGATGATGATTTTAGTGTTATTTATAAAATATTTTCTAACTTTTCTAAGGCTTATTATGTTGAGTATGCATATTACTTGATCCAAAATGGTCTATTGTTCAAAGGACACTAGTTATGCATCCCAAAGTGTTCAATGAGGGAGAACATCATTAGAGAAAAGCATGCAGACATCATGGGAGGACACTTTGGATTGGATAAGACATTGGAATAGGTAAGGAGGTTCTATTATTGGCCAAAGCTTCAAACTGAAGTAAGGAAGATTGTGGAGACATGCACAATTTTTCAGAGGGCCAAGGGTACATCTACAAATGCATGGTTATACGAATCCCTACCTATTCCTATAAGGCCTTGGGAGAGTTGCAACATGGAATTTGTGATGGGAATACCTAAAACACAAAAAGGGTATGATAGCATATATGTGGTAGTGGATAGGTTTAGTAAAATGTCCCACTTCATCCCTTGTAAAAGTACTAATGATGCATCATCTATTGCAAATTTATTCTTCAAATAAATTGTGAGGATACATGGATTACCTCAAACCATTCTATCTGACAGAGATGTAAATTTTATTGTTCACTTTTGGAGGACCTTATGGAAAAGGTTAGGGACCAATCTAAGGTTTAGTTCTACCTACCATCCACAAAATGATGGGTAGACAGAAGTTGTCAACAAGTCATTTGGCAATCTACTTAGGTGTTTGACAAAATAGTATGGTGATAAGTGGGATTCATTCCTACCCCAAGCAGAGTTTGCTTTCAATGACTTGGTCAATAGGAGCATAGGGAAGAGTCCCTTTTAGATTGTATATGGGAAAATTCCAAGAGGCATCTTGGAACTCAAAGAACTTCCACCAAACACTCCAGTCAATGCTCATGGAGAAGAGTTTGCAGAAAGTATGAAAGAAATTCATGACTCAGTGAGATTGGCACTTGAGAAGAGTGCATAGAAGTATAAACAAGCCAAGGAAAAGCATAGCATGGATGTCCAATTTTAGGTTGGAGACTTGGTGTGGGCATATTTGAAGAAGGAAATATTGCCTAAGGGCAAGCACACTAAACTACTCATGAAGAAAATAGGACCATGTCTAGTGTTGAAGAAGCATGGGTTGAATGCATATGAAATTGAACTATCCGCACACCTTGGTATCTCCCCTATATTTAAAATTTGTGATCTAAACCCCTATAAAGGTGATGTGAATGTAGGTTCTGAAGTGTAGGTTGAATAACTTGAGGAAGATGTTGCTGGGATACCCTCTCATGAACCAAAGAAGCTTGACAAGATCTTGGACACAAAGATCATGAAACAAAAAAGGAAGAATGTTTATAAGAAATACTTGGTCAAGTGGAAAGGAAGTCCTGAAGAATAATCTGTATGGATGGATGAGCAAGAAATTTAGAGGCATGGCTCAAGTTTAGAAGACCTCATCTCAAGAGGACTTGAGATCTATGCACCCCAGAAGTATGGTGCAGGAGCACCCCAAAATTCATCCACTATAAGAAAACTAGTGGACCCAAGAATAAAGGGTTAGCATACTGATTGGATCTAGGATCCAATTTCATCAATAAAGTCCTATTTGTAAGAGAAGGGGACACTAGGTGATGCTATAAACCTAGTTGTCTACCTTAGTCATTTTGGATAATTTTTGGTAGATTGGGCTAGAGTAGTCTAGGAAACCTAATGTAGGTTGAAAATGTTCATTTAACCTTACTATGGTCTTTATTAGATTCTAGACACAAAAATTTACAAGTTTAGTAACATTAGACATCTTTTGTAAAAAGTTGTCAAATGTTGTCAATGTTGCATAATGCAACTTTTTGTCAAAAAGTGCAACTTTTGAATCCCAATGTTCACAACCAATTTTTTTATTTGTAAATGTTTGGGGATTGTATGAAAAGGTTTAAAAACCTTACTTCATGTGGGGAGTGAATCTATTGTGAATTTTTCATATTCAAATCAATAAAATCAACTATTTTTCCTGTAAATTCAACTATTTTCTGAATTGTACGGATCTATACGGATCCCAATGCACCATTGAAGGATTTTGAAAGTTGATAAGGTGTCTTATTAGAATTTTTCAAGATTTATAAAGGGTTTAAGTGTTTTGGAATGAAAGATATCAAATTTTGAATAACCACTGGTTGGAGGAAGGCCCTAACTAGGGTTTTGAGACAATTCCTCTTTCCCAGAGATTCCACCACAGGAAAAATCTAAGCCTTGGTGGAAAGAAAGGATGGAGAATTTAATTTAATAATTTTTTGGTCTTAGATCAGGAGGTAGTTGATGGAGAGAGAAAACTTTAAACCCTGTGGACAGACATCTAGATGTGACTGTCTAGAATTAGGTTTTTGAAGCACAACTCGGCCCAGGGGTGGAATGAAGACCTAAATATTTGGATTTGGTAGTTTGGAATGATCCTAAAAGTATTAAAATTGGATTTATTGGAATTTTATTCGAATTTGAGGCACTTTATTTGGAAAAGAGACCTAATTGCCCAATTAGGCCTAGGAGGAAATTGTGAACAACATGAGTTAGGGGATTGGTCAAGAGCCCTAACTTGGAGGGTGTTTTTGGTAAGTGGATTGAAGCATTTGAGGGTTTTCAAGACTTAATTTTGTGGAATTACATGTAATTTTCCTTCATTAATCCATTTTTTCTCCTTGTAGCCCTATATAGGCTTTGATGTCCAAATTGTGTCCCAGATTTGTTTATGTGTGGGATTTGTCATGTATTGCATCTAAGAAAGATGTATAACCTTGGTAGAAACCCTGTTCCATCCCTTAATTTATTGGTTATAGTTGTGGCTTAAGAATACCTTAGGGGTGTTGAAGACTAGGAAGAAAATCTAGACTTGTGTGTGTGGACTTTGGGAACTCTGAAAAAGCCCTAGTTTGTATGGTGAGTAGAGGGTAGTTTGAACCTTTAAGTGTATATTTGATACATTTTTGGGCTCTTCTCCATTTTGGAGCCCAAACTGAGTCTAGGTTGACCATGCATTTAACCCTCAAAAAAAGATCCTGACATTGAGCCCTAGGCCAGATCTAGGTTCTAAATCCCATGAAAAAGTTGAGAGTTGACTTGTACCGAGGGAACAAGTTGATATATTGACTTGTACCCCAGTGAACTTGCACAGAAACCTAGGGAAAGTGTGAAAAAGTTGGAGAAATACAGGTAGTTGGGATGTTGGGTAGATCTTGAAAATTTAAAATAAATGAATAGGTCCTAGGTGAGCACATGAATTATGGGATCGGAGGAAAAGGAGAAACCACACCTTGAAGAAGAGCCAACAACCCATATTTGAATTAAGTATACAATTAATTGAATTATGAGGTCCTAACAAAGAAAAATGCACTAAAGTAGGCACAAAATGGTCCTAAAATGAGCGTAAGTCAGTGCTTACTTTTTAGGATGATACATTTAGCCCCCACTTTAGTGGGAGTATGAGATGAACTCATGCACACAGTAAAGGAAGAGAAAGGATAAACAAATAATGATAAAAGAGAGAGATGATCATGTAAGAACTACAAAAGAGATGATATATCACTAAGTTCAAGGACATAAGCCCCCAAACAAAGTATCTCAACTCCACATCCATGCACAAGGGCACATAAACAAAGAAAATAAAATAAAAACAACAGAAACAATAGAAAGTGAAACATTGTTAAGAGAAATAAGCATGATATCATCTTCTTGCACCAAATGATCTCTAAAGGAGAGGGAAATTATAGGAGAGAGATCATAGTTATTATTTAAGGGATCATATGCAATATTGAGGTCCTTAGGAGTGATTATTATCTCTTCTTACACTAAAATGTATGCTGCAGCCAAGGACAGGATGAACCTCAAAGAAGTTAGCCAAATCCTTGCAGCAAGAGTCACACAACAAAAACAACACAAATTATGGAGAGATATGAAAGATCTTATTTCGTATTATCATCTTGAAATTAATTACAATAGATCTGCAACATGCAGTCTTACATTATATGTTAGGAATAATACAACTAAGAGGGGGGGTTAATCAGTTGTATGCCAAATAATTAAAATTTAAACTAGAAACCAATTACTTGATGTAAATATGAATACTACAATAACAACGCCATAACACAAGTATTTTTTTGTCAAGGAAACCCTGTAAAGGGAAAAACCCTGGTGGGGATGGAACCCACAATAATGCACTATAAATATTATATCCATGCTAGGAGATCCAGCCCTATTAGGAGTTGATTATTAAATCCAGTACAAGTCCATCTTAAAATGACAAACCCTATTAGGAGTCTTCTCAACCCTATTAGGAGTTGAATGAAATGATGAGCTCACTACCCGAGAGTACTTCTCAAAGTGAAGGTTAAATCCACCTTCTAAAGGTTAAACCCACCTTTTGGACTCACCATCCAAAGAGAAGTATAAAAGCATACTTATAACAGTGAATTGGCTGATAGCAACTTGCTTTTCTTATATAGTTCCAATGAATTGAATTAAAAACCTATTCATTTCTCTACATCCAACATAAATCACATCTGCATGCTCGTTACATCCAATACATCTAATTTATGCCTTTAAAACTCAAGACTCTACTTTCCTTTATACAATTTATAATAAGCAATTAGGTCAGCCTGTTAAGACTTCCCCAATGCACAAACAATTGTGTAGACCCTTTCTAAGATACACACGATACCTTACACAAGTAATTAACAAATATAAATCATCGGTTACACACCAAGATCCATAATTTATGCTTGCCAATCCTTAAGCATGTTACATCTTTGTAGTCTGCATGTTACATCTTTGTAGTCTGCCCCAAATAGGTCTTCGCTAGACCACATGCTTCAGATGACGTCATCAGGAATCCAGAAACCCAAGAATCACAAATAATGTTATGTCATGTATATTTTATCATTCCTTAATCTCACATATCATAACACATGCTCACTTCTAAGATATCCCAAAAACTTAGAGACCATCTATGTCATAATCCTTTGTCACTACTCTGTAACTAGTCTTTACCAAAAAAACTATAACTCATGCAAATACCAACATAAGATCCAACAACCTTAGACATAAGGTATAAACTCATTCCTCTACACATATGTGTACTTGTTTACTCTCATACACCATACACTATCTGTACACATCTGTCAAACTCGTCGGTTCTTGTGATAACCAACCTTTATAAAACTTCTAATGTATCCAACTGAAACATATGTTGACATCAATGACAAAACACAAATTTCAACACCTAAAAAAAAAAAATTCCAACAACATCCCCCTTTGGCATTGATGGAAACATATGAGAAAATCCATCAACCCAATTAGCTTTCTTAATACAATCTTCTCAATATCCTCTCCACAGCTTCTTCTAAATAGTAGGGATTTTCATTTATATCTCTCCCCCTTTGACATCAATGTAAATAGGTTTCATAGCTCTTTTCCTTCTTTACACATCCCACCTCTGCAAGGTGTCTCTTTTTCAAATCTTCATGCTTGCAACAAACCAGGTGCTTGATCACCCAAATAAGTTATGTTGTGTTTCTGTGGTCACTCCCCCTGAGGAGTAGATCCAAGCATCAAGTCCAGAGAATAATATAGCTCTAATAACTTATGGACTGATGAATTCATACATCATTTAGTTCTAACAAGGAGGGTTTCTTTCCCCAAGCATACATCTAAGATAATCAAAGGTGTCTTTTGACAAAGTTTTAGTGAATTTTTTATTTGCTCCTTTGTACTGATGTACTCCAATCGACTTCCTTTTCTGCAACCTTGTCTCTCAAAAATTGATACTTGATTGAAATATGTTTAGTCTTTCAATGCATAATAGGATTCTTTGACATGTTCATTATGCTTGTATTATCACAATGTATAACCATTGGCTCTCCAAAGGTTATCCCAATGTCTTTTAGCATATATTTCATCCAAACAATCTGTGTGCAATTTATAGCAGTAGATACATATTTTGATTCAATATTAGATTGAGCTATACAGTCCTGCTTCTTACTTAACCATGAAATGAACCTTTTTCCAAGGAAAAATGCTCCACCAGTGGTATTTTTCTATCATCAACACTTCCTACCCAATCAACATTAGTATAAGCATGAAATTTAAAATCATTAGAATTTTCATACCATAAACAATATTACAGTGTCCCTTTCAAATATTTGAATATATTTTTAACTACAACAAGGTGAGTCTCCTTAGGATCAGCTTGGAACCTCGCAAAAATTCCAACTACACTACCTATGTCTAGTCTAGTGTGAGTTAAATACAACAAACCTCCAGTTATGGATTTGTATTTTGTCTGAAAAGTACTTTGATATTCATCAATAGTAATAAGCTTGCATCCAGTAACCATGGGTGTTCCAACAGGTTTACAATCTTCCAGTCCAAACTTCTTTAGCAACTCCTTAAGATACTTGATTTGAGAAATAAAAATAGCATGTTTACTTTGAGTAATTTCCAAACCAAGGAATGACTTCATTTCACCAATCATAGACATTTAAAATTCACTTTTCATTTCCTCAGAGATTTTTTTACTCATTTCATCATTGTCTCCAAAGATTATATCATCCAAAAGCACTTCAATAATCAAGATTCCATTTTCACAAGTTCTCAAATATAGATTACTATCTGTATTACCTTTTCTTAAACCAAGATGTAATAAATACCTATCTAACTGAGCATACCAATCTCTAGGAGCTTGTTTCAGACTGTAGAATGCCTTCTTCGATCTACAAACCATGTCTTCATCATTTGTCAAAGAAAAACCATCAGGTTTCTCAATGTAGACCTCTTCCTCTAGATTTCCATTCAGAAATGTAGACTTCACATCCATCTGATATACCTTAAATTCTTTATGTGTTGCAAAAGAATAGAACAATATTACTGCCTCTAACCTCACAATAGGTGAAAATGTTTCTTCAAATTATATACCTTCCTATTGTGAATAGCCCTTGCAGACTATTCTAGCCTTATTTCTTACAACCAGGCCATCTTCATTCATTTTTTTTTTCTGAAAACCCACTTAGTTCCAATTACATTCTTGTCCTTAGGTCTAGAAACCAATTCTTGGGTGTTGTTTTTCCCTATCTGGTCTAGTTCTTCCTGCATTTCCTTAATCCAATATTCATCTTTACATGCCTCATCAGTAGTCTTAGGTTCTAGTTGTGAAATAAAACAAAGCTCATTTCTAGCTCTAGACCTTGTCATCGTGCCCTTATTAACATTACCACTAATCTTATTCTCAGGATGATTCATCTTAACATACCTTGGTGTCTTTGGTACTTCTATAGGCTCATCCAAGCATGTTTGAATCTCAAGAATTTGTTATGTCTCTTGATTTTTTAGTATTCTTCTCATTCTTTGGGATCTCAATCTGAAACCTCTCATCAATTTTCACATTAGAACTTTTAACTATTTTTCTCAATCTCATATTAAAAAATTTTAAGCCTTACTCCTAGTAGAATAGATAAGGAAAATTCCTTCATCACTTCTAGCATCAAATATTGCAATTTCATAATCTTTCTTGGTATAAAACTTGCTACCAAATATTCTGAATTATTTTACAATAGGAGTGTAACCAAACCAAAGTTCTTAGGGTGTCTTATCAGTACCTTTGATCTGAATTTTGTTCAAAGTGTAGACAATAGTAATAAATTCTTCCCTCCAATTCATATGAGATACATTACCTTCAAGAAACATAATCCTAGCCACATCCAATATAGTTTTATTTCTTCATTATGTAATCCCATTCTACTGAGGTGTCCTAGGAGCAGAATTATGTCTGTATATCCCATGATTTTTGTAGTAAGCATTGAACAAATCTCATGTAAACTTTCCACCTCTGTGTAACCTCAAACACTTTATTTTAAGACCTAATTCATTCTCAACTTGTGCGCATGAAAATCTTGAAATTATCAAATGCTTCAAATTTTTCTTTGAGAAATGCAAGCCACATCATCCTAGAATAGTCATCAACAAAAAGTATAAAGTACCTTTAACCATAGTATGATCTAGTCCTTGTAGGACCACAAAGATCTATATGTACCAGATCCAACCTCCCTCTTTCCAAAAAGGATTTTCTCTGAAAGATGCTCTTAGTTTTTTTTCCCATCACACACTCTTTGCACATAGTGTTAGTAGGCTTCACAATTTTTGGCAAATCTATGACTGCATTATTGTTATTGGGCCTTACAATATTATCAAAATTATGTGACAAAACCTTCTATGCCATAACCAAATGTCATCTACCTTCACAAATTTTTTTTTGCCTTTGTAGTATTCAACTCAAACACATTACCTCTTGACTTAGTACCTGATGCGATCAAGTTTCTAGATTGACCTTTGATAGTACATTTTCCTTTCACAAACTACAAATGATAACCCTTGTCCTAAAGCTCTCCAAAACTCAATAAGTTCTACTTAATTGTATCAACAAGTAAGACATCATCAGTGTTAGTTTTACCATCAAGAGAGATTGAACCAACTCCAATGATTAGCTTAGGAGTGTTATCACCAAATCTGACTATGCCAGCATCATATTTATTCAATTGAACAAATTTATTTTTATTTCATATGATGTGAACAACCACTATCAATGATCCATTCTGATTTCTTTTCAACATGCAATTTTGGAGCTTTTTCTTCATTAATAGGTTCATCATCTTTAATAGCGATAAATCCAATTTCATTCACAGAATCATCATCAGACACACCTTCACTAGCATAGTAACATTCCTTATCCTTGGAGTAATTAGACTTTTAAAACTTAGTCTTATGCTTAGGAACTCTTTTAGTACATCTAGATGCAAAAATGACCAATCTTATTAGAATAAAAAACATTTTAGGGGTAATTTTCAATCAAATTTACCCTTACCTTTCATTTTTTCTATTAGAGCCACAAGTTCATCCACTTTCCTTTCTTCTTCTTCAATTTGTGCCTAATAATTATCATATTATCCAAGCTCTTCATGTCTATTTCTAGAGATAATGAGGCTTGATAATCTCTTCTTATCATTATGAACAGTAGCTTTGAATGAAGACTCTAGTTTGGGTAAAGTATCTTGTAACTCTGTGGTCTCAAAGGTAGTTAGCTTAGTAATATGGACTTCTCTATTGAGATTTTTAGTTAGTGGTATGATATCCTCTATTGCTTTCACTTTAGTCTTGTAGGTGGGTGTTGCGAGTGTCAAAGATCTAAGAATCTTTGTGATCACTTCATCTTCAATATATGTGCCTCCTGAGTTTCTGATTCTAGTAACAACCTATGTAACCCTTTGTACATATTCTCTAACATTCTCATCATCTCGCATCCTTAGATTCTCCATTTTAGCCTTCCAATTATGTATTTTTTCTTGCTTTGTGTAATGATCTCCTTCATATAGAGCCTCTATCCTTATCTAGATCTTGTGAGCCGAATCAAGATATTTAACCTCTGTAAACTCTGCCTTAGAGAGCGCACTTATCAGTGCTTCCCTTTGAAACCATATTGCAAGAAAAAAAATTATTTTCTTTCTCAATAGAATTTCCTAATTCATCTTCTATCTTGATTAGTTCATCCTTGTTTGTAATCATCCAGTAATCAATCCCCAAGAAGATCAAATGAGTTCTCATCTTGTTCTTCCAACTGTCAAAATTTTCAGAAACAAATTTTGGACTCTCCTTCCTGTAGCAAGTCATCTCATAATCACTTCAAGCGCTTAAGCTTTCTCTCAGAAGACCAAAATCTCTTATACCAATTGTTAGGGATAATACAATTAAGAGGTGGGTGAATCACTTGTATGGAAAATAATTAAACTTTAAACTTTAAACCAATTAGTTAATGCAAATCTGAACACTTCAAGAACAACACCATAACACAAGTATTTTGTTGTCGAGGAAACCCTGTTAAGGGAAAACAAAACCTGATGGGAATGGAACCTACAATAATACAATAGAAATATTGTATCCTTTTTATGAGATATATCCCTATTAGGAGATGATTATTACATCCATTACAAGTCCCTGTTAAAGGACAAACCCTATTAGTAGTCTTCTCAACCATGTTAGGAGTTGAATGAAATGATGACCTCACTTCTTGAGCACACTGTGTTGTAAAGTGGCTCATTCAGGAGTGTTCAAGAACACAATAGGGTTGTCATTTATGGAAACACATAATTTATGAATGATTGCTTGGAGTGAAACAGAGTTTTGGAGTTAAGGCTTGTAAAAATGACTAAGTTCAAAAAGTAGTTTACAGGGCACAGGAGTACATTTTTGGGTAGCAAACATTGTATATGATGAATGAAGACATGTGAGCTTAGAGGAAGCTATTTTGGGGTAATCTAGACCTTTATTTATGGTCGCTTGATTTTGGAGTTCTGAGATGAAAGATACAAATTTTTGAAGTCTTGTAAAGACGATGATACAACGAGAAAGAGGAGTTGAATGGTTGAGATGATTGAGGGAGTGTAATATGGAATCCAAATGTTCTATGTTGGATTTGGATTGTTTATTACCTATATTTTAGTATTTTATGATTTCCAACTTTGTGCTTACTTTTTGTATAAGTGTTGGTTCCATTTTGTGATGTATTTGGGAGTCGATTGGGTATGTAATAAAGTATATATATGGAGAGATGTTGAGAAGCAAAGTATGGATGTTCTGCGAATAGATGAATGGATGCACTGTGATGTTAGAATAAGAAAGATGATGATGCAAGATACAAGTGGAATCAATTAAGCATATAAGATGCTTTTTTATGTTCCTTTTGATAAAACATTGTAACATAGACATATTTCTAATTGTATGAGCAGTGAGCTCAGTTTATACCTTTAACAAGGTTTTGTATTCCTTTAACATGGAAATGTACTAATGTAATGCTCAACTCCTAAAAAGGCTAGGTCTCCTAACAGGGACATAATAATTTTAGTGCATATTTATGGGTACCATCCCCAATGGGGTTTTCCCTTGGCTAGGGTTTCCTCAAGAAAAAAATTCATGGTGTTATGAGTTGTGTACTTTGTATTTATGTTCTTTTCATTTCAGCAATTATCTGGTTAAGATGGAATTTGATAAGTTTAAGTTTAAAGTGTTCTAATACTGACTCACTCAGTGCCTCTTAGTATTACTTAATCCTAACAATTGGTATCATAGCTATTGTCCCTTGGAGAGAAAGTCTAACAACTTAAGAGAGATCAAGATGTATTTTGAAAGTTTGGAAGAAAACTTTGAAGCAACACTTAAAGGCCTTGTTTATAAGGCTAAAGCATAAAATAGTGACTTGAAATTAAAATTGAGAAGAGTGGAATATTTCATCAAGAAACTGAAAGAACATCTTGAACTTTCTAGAAATCAAAGGCAAGATCTTATGGATAAGATAAAAGAGGATTCAAACAGTGATACATCAGATTAGATAAAACAACTTGAACAAGAGAAAGATACTTTGAAGATTTATAATGAAACTACTTCTTTTCAAATGGCTAAATAGATTCAACAGGTAAATAATGAAAGAAACAATATTGAAGAAACCTTAAAAGGTGCTAATATTCAGATGGGACAAATGCATATTGAACTTCATGACTATAAGAACAAATATCTCGAATTAGAGAAATACAATCAAATCATAAAGGGAGAACTTGTTGAGGCTAATAAACATATTTAAAAACTTCATATGAGTAGTGATAAGATTGATGAGTAGAGAGATAGAAAGAAACATAAAGGAGACATGACTGGAGATGGCTTCAATGAAGCTAAAAGTTCAAAGACTTGAGAAGAAAAATCTGAAATGAAGACTGATGAAGAAATACCTAATCATGAAGAACCTATAGAGTAGATCAGACCTTTCAGAGGTAGATGTTTTAGATGCAACAAATTTGGACACATGAAGAGAGACTAGAGAGGTAAAATTCTGTACAAACCCTTTTTTGGCTATTGTTTCAATTGTCATGCGTATGGACACAAGAAGGAAAAATGCAGGAAGCCTGACCAATCAAGAACCAAGCAATATTACATTAGAGAAGAAAAAATAGCCAAGATCACATGTTACAAATGAGATAACTTTGGATGCATCACAAAGTATTGTAAGTTGCAGATTAATCGGAATAGACCACCTTGTACATGCTACAAATGTAATAACCCAGGACACATAGTGAAGTTTTGTAGGTACAATGGAACTCAAAATAGTAGTGGACCTCCACCTATGGTTGTAAAGAAGAATATTATTGATATTGGTAAGATTATTATAGACTGCATGGATGAATCTAACACTCATTTCAAGAAAGCAGGAGATATGAATAGTGATAAGGTATTGAAGGTAAATGAACCAAGTGAGGAAAAGATTCAAGGAGAGTTAGTAGATACTACTAATTCTTTGCCTAATGCTAACATTGATACATCAACCTAGATGGACAAGCATGGCCTTAGGGGGAGCATTGGAAAGAAACATCATAAATCTATCCAGCCCTTGGTTATGAATAATAAGCTCTTGTGATCTTACAGAGAGTATGTATACATTTTATATATGTATAAATGTTATAAATGTTATGTTACAGCCTATATCCTATGACTGCCAGATTGTTAGTTGATTGGCTCATTTGTAGAGATGAGTTTATGGGGAACTGTGTCATTTCTTTACATAGAAAAGTATAAGGAAAAACAAAAGAACTTATCTAATCATAATCCAAAGAGCAGAGTTGAAGAAGAACATAGATTTGAGCAAGAAGATCAAAGAAGCCATAGAATTGAGTGATTGGATGAAGCGTAAATTCACAGAATCATAAATCAAAAGGTATTTAGATCACTCATGAACTTTTGAATATGGATACACCGATGATATTTTATGTTGCTTAGAGACCTAGATACAATTTTAAGAGAGATCCTTGCAAATCCACTAAGGATGATCCAGAATGTGCATTTTCTCAAATGCCCTATGAAGTTCTTCATGTAGTGGATATTAGGGCTTATATCCATTGCAAGTATGAATCCTTATGAGATTTTGAGATATTCAAGGAAATAAAGGATATGATTAAAGATGATGGTAAGTGGAAGGATGAGTTTTCTCATCTTCAGAATCTCAGCATAATGAAAATGATAGAATTGCATGAGTTTGACGAAGAAGAATAGTTCAAAATATTGTTGAGTAGAGTATGCAACCAATTCATTTGTATTGGTGAGCTACCTATGAAGATTTGTAGTGAGTTAATCCATGACATTACTGGTCTAGATAACTCTGGATTCATCCTTGTTGCAGAGAAGAACACCGAGAAGCAGGTAGAATCCCTAACCCACTTGAAATGGGATAAGAGGGAAATGAAAATGTTTGACATCTTCCAACAAGATGTTAGACTAGTTGTGACAATTCTTGGAAACAAACATCATTATAGAAGCTGACCTAACTTAGATTATAATTGTGTTATAATGATGGCATATAAGATGGTAAAGGAGAATGTTAAGTATAACCTATGTGAAGTTCTTGCACAACCATTCATGGAGAATGTGAAACAAATAAAGAGAGATGGGACTAAGGAATTCAAATTTGGATCACTTTTGATACATATGTATATACATATTGTGCATAAGTTTCGGGGTATGCACCCTAGAGCTTGGAAAGATAATGAACCCACTGGTCTACAAGTATCAAATAGCTATAGAAGACATAATAGCACATGGGTAGATGGAGAGATATTTTCAATGATCAAAATCCTATAGAGAGAGATGAAACAGAGAATGAGGATACTAGATGAAATGGTAGAAAAGTACAAAGAGCCAAGTTGTTTCATGGTTGAAACTAATTGTGTTTGTTTTGAAGTAGTTGACCCGAGGATGAAGTGGTGTTACCCTATGGGGTATGAAATGAGTAAAGAAGTATTAACTATGCAGGTTGAGCATGTACTATATTCATAGTTAGATTCATCAGAGGAAAGATGGGGTATATATGAGGATAAATCCTCTAAGGTTAGAGAAGAACGTACTAGAATAGCCAGGAGAAAGAAAATTAAAAATATTGTAGACAATCTAGCAAGTAAAGATGACATTTCTAAAGAATAGATGAAGGAGATAAGAAGGAAGATGATTGAAAGAGCATCTAGAGTGGTGAGCTCTTCCCCTATAGCTCTTCCACCTCTAGACATTGAGAAGACTTCTAGTCCACACTCTACTATGGAAAAAGAACCTATGGAGACATCATAGACTGTGAAGGTTGTTGAAACCCCTGTGAAGAGAACAAGATCCTCTAAATTAAGTTCCCCTCCTAATAAATAGAGGACAAATGAAGAAAATAAATCAAATGTAGAAAAGGAAGAAGAGAATAAGAAAGAAGCATAAGAGAAGAAATCACAAGATAAAACTATGAATAGACAACTCTGGAAACCTGACTTGAAAATGATGGAGAAAAGAGTTGTGAACCAAGGCAAGTTAAATCAAGTAAGAAAATTTTATGAAAGGTATGATTCCAATTATCAAATCCTTATAGAATATATTGTGATTAAGCACATGTTATTTTTCAAGAAGAATTTTTTAGAGATGATTGGAAGCATCCCTCAGGAGCTGTATGATAAACTTGAAGTGAGGAAATAGTTAGCACTACAAGAAGATGATCAACTCAAGGTAAAATTTATTGATGATATATTACTAGTAATATCATATGATGAGCATAAAATAATTATGAATGCATTGAAACCCATGTTAAGAACTAAGTCTAGGATGATCAAGATAATGGAAATAAAGTATGATGAGGTAATTGAGGATACTCACAAGGCGATAGAAAAAAATCTAATGGAAGATGAACCTGAGGAGCTCACACCTCCTACACCTAAGGCTTCTAAAACTATCCTAAAGGGGGATCCTCCAAGCCTTCAATAATCAACATTGAGTCACCTAAGGATGGAGAGGATGAGAGTCAATTTTTTAGTACAGTAAAGCACCCTAATTTCTTTGTTGAGGGTGCGCCTATGGTTTTGGACATCTCGCTGGATACAATTGATCCTTGTAAAGGAAACATTGACACTATGCCTTAGATTGATAAAGAAAAGGTAAAATCTACTGAGGAAGATCCCTCTAAGAGTCAAGAGCAAGTAAGCATTTAAAAATGTTGTGAAGGAACCAGAGAGTAAGGCTAAAGTGAAACAAGAAATAATGACACTTGTTTCTTCAAACTTATTGTTGGCAAGTGGAGAGTATGGATGAAGATGAGTTGATGAAGTTATCTTACATTGCATTTGCAAAATCTAAGGACATATTAGAGCAAAAAATAGAGAAGAAGTCAAGTGTATTGGACAGGGCAATTGACACCATCAATAAAATCCTACCTATACCTCTTAATTTATAAGGAAAGGACACTACAAATAAATTGAACAAGGCATTGGATAACTTTGACAATCACTATGAGTCCTTAAAGAAGCTCATAGAAGAAAAAGTAGAACAAA
This sequence comes from Thuja plicata, assembly GCA_018584345.1. Classification (NCBI taxonomy): domain Eukaryota; kingdom Viridiplantae; phylum Streptophyta; class Pinopsida; order Cupressales; family Cupressaceae; genus Thuja; species Thuja plicata. The sequence continues at coordinate 1,224,630 of MU224579.1, forward strand.
AATACTTAGCAAAGAAGTTAGAGGATGTATGCAAGTCTATTTCATGTGACTTGGGTATACTAGAAAAAACAATGTCTAAAGCAAAGAGTTGTGTGACACATGGAAGGAATTTATACAGTTACTATATAAACCCTATAATACACCTTAAGAACATTAAGGACATTATAGAAAATAACAGACAGACTCTAGATAAGCTGATGCACAGTTGTGAGACATCCTCAAACATTGTATTACAGTTATACAAAGAAGTGTCCAGACTATTGGACAAGTTGAGTGTGTTGTAGATAGAGAAAGGGAGATTTATGGGAAGATTTGGTATGCTAAAGAGTTTGATTACTCCTAAGCTATCAATTCTTGAGATACACCTTTCGGACATGGAGAAGACAACACAGACTCTCACTGGGTACATGCCTACTGAGTTAAAGGGAGAAGAGACATCTTATTTTGTGTTGAATGGACTTATCCATGTGAGACAGATATTGGTAAAGAATTGGACTGAGGAAGTAAAGATTTTGGAAATGCCTTTCCAAGATGTGCTTAAGATGGTCTAAAAGTTTTGGTAAGCAGATGCATAAATTTTGTTATGTATTCTACATTTTTTTATACCTTTGCCATTGATGTCAAAGGGGGAGAAGTAAAGATATGAAAAATGTACAGAGGAAAGATAAACAAGATAATTTTAAATAGTAAATATGTAAAGGAGATAAATAAGTGTAATGTATATTTTTTTTGGTATTGACACTTAGTCATTTTTCACTAAGTGTTGCCATCAATGCCAAAGGGAGAGATTGTTGCCAAGTGGCTCATTCAAGAGTATTCAAGAAAGTATTAGGGTTTTCATTTATGGAAACACATCAGTTATGAATGATCACTTGGAGTGAAACACAGTTTTGGAGTTAAGGCTTGTAAAAATGACTAAGTCCATAAAGAAATTTACAGGGTACAAGAGTACAGTTTTGGGTAGCAAACATTGTATGATGAATGAATACATGCGATCTTAGAGGAAGATATTTTGAGGTAAGATCGATCTTCAATTAAGGTCTATGGAGTTTTTGAGTTTAGAGATGAAAGATACAAATGTTTTAATTCATGTGAAGACAGTGATACATCGAGACAGAGCAGTTGAATGGTTGCAATGATTGATGGAGTCTAATGTGGAGTCCAAACATGCTATGTTGGATTTGGATTATGTATTACCTATATTTTGGTAGTGTATGATCATTGAATTTGTACTTAATTTTTTTATAAGTGTTGGTTCCATTTTTTGATGTATTTGGGAGTTGATTGGGTATGTAATAAAGTATATATATGGAGAGCTTTTGAGAAGCAGAGTATAGATTTTGTGTGAATAGACGAATGGATATTGTGTGAATGGATGAACATATATTGTGCAAATGGATTAATGGATGCACTATGATGTTAGAATTAGATAGATGATGATGCAAGCTACAAATTCAGCTACTTAAGCATAGCAAATGCCTGTTTATGTTCATTTTGATAAAACATTGTAACAAATACATATTTTTTATTGTATGAGTAGTGAGCTCAGTGTTTACCTTTAACAAGGTTTTGTATCGTTTAATAGAGAAATGTACTAATGTAATGCTCAGCTCCTAAAAGGGATAGGTCTCCTAACAAGGACATAATACTTTTAGTGCATATTTATGGGTACCATCCCCACTTGAGTTTTCCCTTGGCTAGGGTTTCCTCGAGAACAAATTCATGGTGTTATGAGTTGTGTACTTTGTGTTTATGATCTTTTCATTTCAGTAACTATCTAGTTAAGTTGGAATTTGATAAGTTAAATTTTAAAGTATTGTAATATTGATTCACCCCCCCTCTCAGTATTACTTAATCCTAACACACTGCTAAAAGTGAAGGTTAACTCCACCTTCTGAAGGTTAAACCCACCTTTTGAACTCACTGTCCAAATAGAAGTATAAAAGTATACTTATAATAGTGAACTGATTGATAGAAACTTGCTTTGCTTATACAGTTCCAATTAAGTGCATTAAAAACATAATCACTTATCTACATCCATTAGAACTTGCATCTGCATGCTCACTGCATCCAATATGTCCAATCCATGCCTATACAACTCAAGATGCTACTTTCCTTTATACAAGTTACAATAATCAATTGGGTCACCATGTTAAGACTTCCCCAATGCACAAAAAATTACATAGACCCTTGCTAAGATATACACAATACCTTACACAATTATTTAACAAATATAAATCATCAGTTATGGACCAAGATCCATAATTTACACTCGCCAATCATTAAGCATGTTACATCTCTATAGTCAGCCCAAAATAGGTCTCCGCTAGACACAATGCCTTAGCTAGTGTCATAAGGAATCTTGTGACCCAAGAATCACAAATAATGTTCTATCATGTATATTTTATAATTCCTTAAGCTTGCATATCATAACACATGCTCACATCCAAGTTATCCCAAAAACTTAAAGACCATCTCTGTCATAATCCTCTATCACTGCTCTGTAACCAAGTTTTACAAAAATAGCTATAACTCATGACAATACCAATATAATATCTAGAGACCTTAGACATAAGGTATAAACTCCTTCCTCTACATAGATTTGTGCTCTCATACTCTCATTTATTGTATATTATTCTTACACATCTATCAATCTTGACTTTTCTTATGATAACCAGCCTTTCTGAAACTTCTAATGTATCCAAATAAAACATATATTGACATCAATGACAAAACATGAATGTCAACACCTCTAAAAAAAACAATTCCAACATTTTAGGTATACAGGCCTGATTATACAATAAAAATCCTTACAAATTGCTAACTTCAAGCTAAAGGAAGATAATCTCCATGAAAAATCTGCACTAGGAACAATTAAATTAGCTTATAAACCCTTTGCAAGCATCAGGTTGGCCTAGAGAGATTACATTTCCCAATGAGAAGAAAACATATTACAAAATATAGGCCAGGACCTAAATCATAATAATCTCCTTCAAATGAAAGAAACATTAATTTTGATCCCTCATGTAGATCGGCCACAAATGTAAAAACACCGAGAAATGATTTGTTAAGCTTCATCGATTGGAAAAATACTTCAAGAGATCAGAAAACACTAATTGGTCGTGAATATGAAGAATGGTTAAGTCCCATAAATAATATGCAAGATTTCAAATATGAAGTAATCAAATGAGATGTGAACCATGAAGAAAGTTGAACTAGGGATCTCTCCCTCATCTATTTCTCCGTGTGTAATGCATATATCCACCTGGCTGATATCTTATCATTTATCTCTTATGGAATATGACTAACAAATTTTAGAGGTTCATACTTGTATGCTACCATCATTTTAATGATTGCTTCTTCTACTTTATTCTGATCCTTGGTAGACATATTTACCCATTGTCTAATTTTATGATGTTGTAAGTGGCCTATGTTGATGATTGAATCTGCAACTTCATCAATTATCTTTGGTATTTTGGCCTTCTCTTCTTCAATTCTCTACTCTCTTTCTTCTTCTGCAGTATCATCATTTTCCTCTCTTCCTCTTACATACATTTTTCATTGTCTAGGCTCGGTTGAGGCTTTTATTTTCATATAAGTTTTCATTGTACCTTTCTTCAATGGTGGAGAGTCTACCTTGGTTGTTTTTCTTCTTGTACTAGATGTAGCTATTTTTTATTAAGGTAACAATAGGTTTTGAAGTGGCCCTGAAACCCTTTACATAGCACAAAAATGATAGACAATAAAGGACAAAGGTAAAAACAAACTGTCACAAATGACAGAAGACCAAAAGAGGGCTAAACCCCATATAAATCAGATGATATCATTACAAAACATCAAAACAAAAAATACAAAAAGCTTCCAACAGATAGGTAACAAAAAACTACAGCAATCCAAAGCATTCGAGCAAAGAAGCTAAACAGCTTCAATCTGATCCTCCAGCATATGAACTTCAACCATCTGCAGCTCCATGCTCTGGATCAAATCCCGCAACTTATTGATATCTTTGGTCAAAACTTCATCTTTATTTTTAGTGTTGGAAAGATTCCTAGTGCCTGGGCCCGAGATATGAAATTCTTGAGGGCTATTATCCTCCTGCCTAGCCTTACCACTGTCATTTCCTCCCAGAAGGGTATATAAAGATTTCAAATTACCCAAAGAATTTTTTATACCCATTTGCTAACAGTAGTAATTTTTTTGATAAGAGCCTTATTGTTGTTAACCTTGTCATTAATTTTTTTGAGCTTTTTGTCCACCATGGTATTGATCTTGGTGTCCACATTGTTAACCTTATAAAAAACGTCTTTCCTTTGTTGGTACATGGTAGCATCATTGTGCATTTTGTCAACAATTTCCTCCTGCACTACATTTCTATTTTCTAGGTTCTTATAATTATCTTTGATCTCCTTAATATCATCCTGAATCCACTTATCCATATTATAGTTGTTCTCCGCTTTATTTCTGGCCATTTGAAGGAAGGAAATAGTCGCCACCCTTTTGACATTGACCTCTCTCTCACAAAGATCATCCTCAAGGCTCCTTATGTTTTGGACATTCTTTTCTTCAAGGTCACCTTTCGAGATATCATGGATGTACGCAGCATTCTCATTATCATTGTAATCCTTTTTAGCTTTGTCAGCTTCCTTTTCTGGGACAATATTCTCCTCATTGTTCTCCATTTTTCCTTTGTCAATATTTGTTTCCTCTGTGTCCCTTGTTTCCTTGTGGTAATCTTGAAGGTCATGAGTCTGGTCTTCCTTACCATCCTTATTGACAATGTGTTCTTCAGTGTGGGTATCAATGTCCCCCAACTCCCTCTGAAATTCTTGAATATCCTGATTCTTTTCCTCATCACCATCATTTTTGATAGTATGGTCTTCAATATGGGTATCAATAATATTATCAATTTCTTCAGTAATTTCATCCAATATTTTGTTCTCCATCTTTTGGGTCTCCTCTGTATCATCTTTACCACCCAAAGACTCATTGGTGTTCATCTTCATGTCATTATTTTTGCTTGGTTTCCCAGTGAAACCCTCATCCTCAGAAGACTTGATATCTTGTTCGTCATCAGTTTTGATTCCCTCAATGTCATCATAAATTGACAAAGAGATATCCGCAGCAATAGGGCCTCTATGAATTTTTTTTTTATCTTTCTCCTTACTAGAGTTCTTTCCCATAGACACCTCCAAACTCTTCCTCTTAACATTCACAATGCTTTTAGGAATGGGGTCAGGATATGGTTCTTAACATAGTCCATAATCAACAAAATTAAACCCTCATGTAAAATAGGGGAAGATTTAACCCTATGGTCAATAATTCTCTGATTGAGTGAGCTTAAGAGATAGTAGGGAAAGCAAACCCTAATGTCATGATGAAAATAGTTAACCAGAATAAAGTGGTAATTGTATAACTTATAATACTTGTCATCAAGTGTGAAGTACTCCATGATAGACCGGATCATGAATGCCCAAATACACTTAATATTTGACAGCTTGACATAGTCCAGATCACCCTTTACGAGCATTGCCCTCTCTTCATCAGTTTTAGAGAATTTTTTATAACCTTTTTTGCCCTCTTTTTTGTCTTTCAAGAAATGCATCCCCTCCAACGGAAGACCCGTTATTTTAGAAAGATGGTCTAGAGTGAGCTTGATAGATTTGCCCAGAATCTTCACTTTCCCATTCTCCCATCCATTAACAAAAGCTTTCATCACTTCCTTTTTTTTTCCATAGAGACGATTTACATATCTGTGAACTTTACCCTTCTTGAGATTGCTCCACACCTCTTTTTCATTCCTCCATTTACACTTCGCAGGTTCTTCTCTCTTCAAATCTCCTCCCATATCTTCTTCCTCCATAGTGTGGCCTCTCTCATTGTTCTGTTTCATACTAGTTCTCAGCTCAAAATGAATACAAATTTTCAAAAGCACAGAGTACTTAATGATACCCTAGAAAGCTTGAGACTTAAGTAAATCATCATTATTTTGATGCTTCACATAGCTCAACATCATCACCGTACCCCAAATCAGATCATCATTAATCAGATTGATTAATACGAATGACCTCACCTGCCTTGTGATTAACCCAGTCATAATAGAGTAATAATCCCACCTCATTATTAATTTTAGCATTCTCATTCCACTTGCATGTGACATCATTCTTCACACCAATATTGGCAAGACAATTAGCCACTTGGTTAGTTTCCCGATAATTATGAGATACATAAAAGGAGGTAAATTTTGAGGCCACATTAATTATCTTAGAAATTATATGATCAATATTCCATGATGCCTTACTTTTTCATCTAATATTATTAATAATATTTAAGGAGTCTCCCTCCAGCCAGACTTTCTTACAGCCCAGTTCCTCTGCCAGCAAAATAATATTGAGGGCTGCCATAGCCTCAGCCCTATGGTTAGATTGAATTCCCAAAGGAGAGGCAATCACACCGACACGATTACCATTCTGATCTCTTATTATGCCTCCTCCTCCAGCAGTTCCCAGGTTTCCCTTCGCAGGCCCATCAAAGTTAGCTTTAACCCAATCTTCAGGGGGAGAAGTCCAAATTGCCAAAGATCTCTGATTGATATGACTGTCATTTCTGTCACTTTCCCTCTTAAAAAATTTAGACTCAGGTTTAGAGGAAGATAATTTTTCTTCTAGCGCCCTACAAATTTCATTTCCTACCACTTCAGGAGAGGCCTACTTTTCTCTAAATATTCTATTGTTGCGTTCATTCCAAATTCTCTAGCACACATGAGGAAGGATAAGGATGCAACTGTTACATTAGTAATCTTTGATTTCTTGGCCTATGGTTGCTCTGCATCATATTCAGTAGACTCAGAGTCACTTAACTCTTCTCCTCCATCGACAGGTGACTGTTTGTCAGTGATATCCTCTATTTGTTCAAAATCTTTATCAGTTACCAAGAGTTTCTTCTTGAGTGTATTTACCATCTGTATTTGCTTCTTCCCTATCTTCTTGAATACTAAGCTAGTCTTTATCCTTGACCTCATTTCTTCATATGTGACAAATCTACTTATATATTTGTCAACTGGTTCATTTAGTAGGGCTTCAATGGATTTTGTAGTCTGATCTATGTCAATCTCATATTCAAGTGGTGGTAACCATGTTGTTCTTGGGTTGAGAGCTTTGTTGAGTGTAGTGTCAGTGTCCAATACAAAGCATATCTCATATTTGTATTTTTCCACTAGTTGAATAGGGATTCTCATCCTCTTCTCTATCTTATTCTTGAATGTGGCAAAGTATCCATCCATTAAAGGTGTGAAGTTATCTCCTAGTGACTTAATGAAATCACTAATCTGTGTTGTTATTGGTCAGTTTGTGTCCCAAGTGACATTATCGACTGAAGGAAAGAAGTTCTAAAAGTAAAAGAATGTGCATACTAATAGATAAATGAACTTACATGTATTAGATCTGGCTGATCTAATGGCTCTCATGTTTTCTTCCAGTTTCTTAAGCAGCAGCTCTGCTAGGTCTAGTTGTACTCCTTTCTTCACAATTTTGTATGTTGTGTCAACAACTCCACAAGCAATGTTGCTCATTATTATTGCCTAAAATATATTTATCCAACCACATATGCACAGAACTTCAATTCAAGGTTGGTGATTGAATTCACTTTCATACCTCTATCATCTCATTTGGCTCATGTTAGCTTTTCAATATGGGGGCGACTTGGGTGCCTTAGGGATTTTCTCTTGTCGATGATTGGGTATCCGGTGACTGCATGAATCAAATCATTTGTGATTGCCTTAGGTACATCCAACCAAATCCTTCCATCATGCACTTGGCTAAGTACTATGTGTATCCATTCAATTTTTAATTCTTTCGGGAACAGTAGGGCATTGGTTAACCCTTTTACCTCAATGTGTTTGTGCTCATTTTTTAGGTTTCCATCCTTGCATAGCTTTTGATAAGCTTCTTCAATTTCAATGTCTCCAATATTTGCAACCTTGTAGTGAATTTAGGCTCAGATGTCTTCGACCAACAAAACCCTAGGTGGGATACTTGAGAAAGCTCCCTTGTTGTTGAGTTGAGAAGCAACCTCAAGATAGAACTTATAGTTTGGTTCTTCACTAGTTGAGTTCTTGATGAGAGAAACCTTTTTATCTTTTCCCATTTTGATTTTCAAGGTTCGTAAGGTGGATGTAATTTGTTCATAAAATTAGGGCTTCTTCACAAATGAACTTGTGAGCTCAGTAAGTCTTGGTACTTACTGGATGATCGCAATGAGTTCTTGAAATCTGTTGGAGTTACTTCAAAACTGATCTGAATTGCTCTGCAATAGTGTCACTGTGAATCACTTCTTCACTTTGCAATCTACTTGTAAACATTGGGTGAATGAATGAGTTCACTTTGCCCTTTTTATAGACAAATATGACCTAATTGATGCATTAAATGCTTCACCTCCCACTCAGTTGACAAAACATAGACGCTCGATTAACACACCAAAGACTTCAGCTCGGTGAGTATTCAATACTTGGTACAAGGTGTCAAATCGGTTGTCTCCCACTTGTTTACCAATAACATTTGGTGTATAGTGTCAACTCAGTTATTTTTCATATGTTTATCGCTGATACTCGGTATATAGTGTCAACTCGATTTATCTTTCATATTTTTACCAACATGTAGTTTATGCTTGGTTCATATTAACCGACCAGACTAGATTCATAAAACATAACAAGTAATACCATAGTGCATCTTCATTAATGCTAATTTGGCATAGGATCAATGAATGTTGGGATTGATGTAAAATACAACTTTGTAGAGTGAAGTTCCATACTTACTTGTATTTCTTAGGTGGGGGTGGTGGAATCACCTAATCCATTAGATGAGGCATCACCAACTACAGTGCTTGGTCTAGCATTATCATTTTTTCAATCTCTCCTCCACATTTGATTTCTCATTCTCCTGATGTCTTTAATAGTGATTCCATTTTCAAAAGTGCTTTACTCTGTCACACGGTCTCTGCAGTCTTTGCTTAAGTGACCAACCTTATGACAGTGTAAGCATGCCATTCTGGAGTTAGTCCAGTTTCTAGATCTTCTTATCCATTTCCTCAAGCAATTAGTAGCTATATGTCTATATCTACCATATGTTGTGAAATTTACCCAAGTGTTTTAATCCCAAACATATTTATTACCGACTCTTCTAGGATGATTTTCATTTTATTGTTCTTTGGGTTTACAGACTTGCTTTATCCTTTTCATGCATTCTTGAGATGTGTGGCCATGCATGTTGCAAGTAGAAAAATGTTTTTCCATGTAATATTTCTTCTTTGGCTTGTTCAACTTAGATCTACATTCATGTGATTTGTGTCCATGCTTGGTATAGCTATAACAATTACCTATGAATGTAGAAGTAATTTTAGGAATACCTTTTTCTTTTCTCTTGCAAACATTTGATGTGTGGCCTGGTTTTCCACAGTGATTAAATGAACACTTATTTGGTCTTTGATTTGTGTAGAAATCCCTTTGATCATCTCAGTATGATGATTCTCCATGATTGGTATACCCTAAACTGGTATTGTTGTTGAGTCTTCTTTGTCCATTCAGAAATTCATCCATTCTTTTTGTACTGTCTTCAGATTTCTTCATCATATCATTATGTTGTTGCTGAATCTTTGCTTCATGCTTCAGTTTCTCATTTTATTCTTTTAGTTCACCAATAACTTCCAATTTTCCATTAAGTTCTATGTTTACTTGGTTGGCCTCATGACTCATAAGAATTACTTGATTGGTGATTTAAATGTGATGTTCAATAAGTCTTTGTATCTCAAATTCTTTATCTTGCAAATTTTCAGTAATCTTTCTCCTATCATACAAAGCTAAAGTTCTTTTGTGTTCAGCTTGTCTAGCATTATTCATAACATCAATCATTCTTATCATCTGTGTCTCTTGACCAATCTCCAGTAATTTTACTTGTTTAGTCAGATGTTGATTGATTTCATTTAGATTTTTAATGTTTCCTTCAGATGTGTCAGATGTATTACCAGATCCAGATCCAGATGAATCAAATAAATCAGGTATCTCTTCTTCATGATAGTTAGTTTCATTGTAGCGAGATGCAATGACTTTTCTTTTAGCCAATAACTCTTTCATTTTGATTCTTTCTTCTTTGTTTTTCTCAAAGAAAATCTGTATCTGCAACTTTTGATTCTCAATATTTTTGTCAAGCTTATACCTTTCCATTGTAAGATATTTTCTCTCAAGTGATTTAAACTTTTTTGAATAAGAGATCTAGCTCTGATAGCAATTGTTAGAATAATGGATGGGTGTGTACTAAGAGGGGAGGGGTGAATCAGTACCCTTAAAATTTTTTATCAATTAACCTTATTACTCATTGCTTGTATAACTGAACATTGTTTCTTTACTTCCTCATGCATGTAATATCATAGCATAAATGTGAATGCATGTAAACAAACATAGAAACATTCGTGAAACTCATTTACATGTGACACAAGAATTGATAACACAGAAAACCCTTGTTAGAAGGTAAAAACTACGGTGGGGATGAAACCCAAAAAGATTCACTATCTACAGAATGGAAGATGCATGCTAGGGCTACAAATTGTGATCACTTCTGATGATCTTACCCTGTTAGGAGTAACATGTTAGACTTGTTAAGTCTACTCAGTTAAGAGATTTTATCAAGACAATGTATGTGTGCACTCGGTTAAGAGATTTACATAAAGACTATTAAGTCCACCTTCTTGAAGGATTTATTCTATTTGTTACAATTGTTAGAAAGTAGACAAAAATATAGATGACCTGATAGCTTGCAATCTTGAATTTCTGATTATAGATCCATTAAGTTCACAAAAATATATATCACCTATTGTAATGGATAATACCTTTTTTCGGCTCGGTAGCATTGAAGCTAGTTCTTCATAACTGAATTCTTCTTTATCTGTTATTCTACATGAAAACCTCTATTTGATACATAGATGTCCTTCTATGGCTACAATCATCATATTCTTGAATGATTATACATCTATATATACAATACCTTGACCTCATTAGGTTTCACACTTTTCTAGAATAACTCTAAGATCTAAGGTTTACAACTTGACCTTGATCTCCTAGTTTGTATTAATAAAATTAGTTAAATTGATTAAATCCATCAATTACACTTTTCTTGATCCGCAAGAAATGGTTGTCCAACTAAGAAAAAAACTAATTTAAAGACTAAATTGCTTTAGCTCACGTGTATCTTAGATCCGCTATTCTTGGTGTTAAAATTGTCTCTCAGTTAGACCGGTTCTTGGTGATGTCTCTGCTTGGTTATGTCTTTATAGAATGATGCTCAATTATGTCTTTGTTTGGTTATGTCTCTGCTTGGTGTACTAAGCATTTCAGTGACCACTGTGTTTGGTGAACACTACACTCGATGATCAATGTCACTCAGTGAATGTTGTCACTCAGTGAATGTTGACTGACCAAAACTGTCTGCTTGAATACTAATGACAACTTATGATCCTTTAAGGATTATCAGTCTCCCCCTTTGGAATTAGTATAAAAAATTGATATGTGCATTATATAAACCAAGTATGTTATACTTATACAATGAATCCCCTATGTTCATGCTCTCCCCCTATGTGTATGCCTCAGTATGTACATGTTTCCCCCTTTGCAATGAAATGTACATATACATTTTCCCCCTTTTTTGAAAATAATGACAAAGATATATAACTTACAACTTGTCAAAAATGTGCTTACGAGATTTATTGATGTCTGCCATCAGCTTTCCCCATTTCTCCTTTAGGTGTTCTAGGGTCATTTGCTCCAATGTGAGTTGAGTGTGCATGTCATAGATGCTTTCAAATACTGAAATCTCTAGGGTGGCAATTAGATATTTGTCATAGTCATATGTTTCATTGGCAATGTGAGATTCGGTAGTAATAAGCTTTGCCTCTCGGTTACTTCATCTCTGATTTTGATTTCTTCCTTTTGTATCTCAAGTCTTAACCATTTGGATTCAACTAGCTTGTCATAATGCACTTTGAATGCATTTGGATCGGTTGAAAGACTTTGTGCACTAGCTTTGAAGTATTCATTCAAATTAGCTATTTGTGCATCATACTCGGTGGTGAAGTTTTCAAAAGTGAATAAATTTTGAACTAGGGTAACTAACTCTAAAATAGCAGGTCCTAATTGAGTTACCAGTTCAGAAAGTTTCACCTTGTTTACTGCCACTTCTTGGCTAATTTTCTTTGAAAGTTTGTAGTGATATTTTTCTTCTGCCCTTTCTTCAATGACCTTCTCAACATCTAAATTCTGATTGGTGATTTCCTTGGTCAGAACTACTAGTTGATCAATGATGGGGGCATTTTGATCAATCTGTGTGCCATGAACTACCTGCAATAGTATTTCCTTTGCTGATTCTAGGACTTATGTATTCCTATGTTCTAATTTGAGCTTGTCCTATTGTGTCTTCCATTTGCATAGCTCCTCATACCTTGTTAGTGACTCATAATCAAGTGTTCTTGGATCATAGTTGGGTATTTCTATGATTTCCTCAAGTGTTACTGGGGCTTTATTCTTCTTGTTGTTCTTCTTCTTTTCAATGTTGCTGATAATAGGGGAATGTGGTACGATAGCAAGAGCCTTTTGATGCTATGTTTCTATCATTGGTTGCTCAGGAGGTGTGGTGCCTTTGCTAGGTGGCTCGGTTAATACTTGTTGGTAAGTTGTAGACATCTCTACATCAACCTTGTCTTGACTTGCAACCTTGTCTTCCTTTCCATTGTCCTTGGTAGGTGCATCATTTGGTTTATCTCCACTATTATCTATCTTGTCCCCTTGTTCATCACCTTTTTCCTTCGGTGTGTCTGCTTCAAGCCCATGTGTTTTCTCCTTAGCTTCAGTGATTATATTGATAGCTTGTATCAATAAAGGCATGTTACCTGGTACATTTTCCTGTGCAACATTAGTAGTTTCCTATTCAATTGTTTGCTCGGTGCCAATACTTATTTCTTCATCATTCTTGGAATTATCATTAGAATCATCTTGAGTTATATCTTTTATAGTGACATTTGGTTTTTCCGCTAATGATTGCAATATTTGAGGAATATCATCCATGGCCTTACTTTCCTATCTTTTCAAATCAATCAGATTGACATCCTCAGTGTCATTGACAAAAATATGCTTAGGGATCAATGTGGCCTCCTTATCCTCATTGTGAGCTGTCTCAGTTAGAGCCAGTACCTTCTTGGGTGTACTAAATATTTGTGTCCAAATCTTATTGCTTTCTATATCAATCTCTGCTAACTTGTCTTGTAGTACTTTGTATGTTATTTTCTTTGCAGAAAACTTCTTGGAGTGCTCCTACATTGTTGAGTCAATTTATTCAACTATGGACTTGAGCATAAATGTAACTATGGATCTCTCCCTCATCTGTTTCTCCGTGTGCAATTTATATGTCTACTTGTCTGATATCTTATCATTTAGCTCTTGTGGAATATGACTACCAAATTGTAGAGGTACATACTTGTATGCTACCATCATTTTAATGATTGCTTCTTCTATTTTATTCTGATCCTCAGTAGACATATTTATCCATTATCTAATTTTATGATGTTGTAAGTGACCTATGTCGATGATTGACTCTACAACTTCATAAATTGTCTTTGGTATTTTGGCCTTCTCTTATTGGATTCTCTACTCTCTTTATGCTTCTAAAGTATCATCCTTGTCCTCTCTTCCTCTTGCGTATCTTTTGTGTTGGCTAGGATCGGTTGAGGCTTTTCTTTTCATATAAGTTTTCACTATACCTTTCTTTGATGGTGGAGAGTCTACCTTGGTTGTTTTTCTTCTTGTCCTTGATGCACCTGTTACATTAGTAAGCTTGATTTCTTGGCCTTTGGTTGGTTTGCATTAGATTTGGTAGACTCAGAGTCACTTAAATCTTCTCCTCCATCGATAGGTGACTATTCCTCGATGATATCCTTTGTTTGTTCTAACTCTTCATCAGTTACCGAGAGTTTCTTCTTGAGTGTATTTACCATTTGTGTTTGCTTCTTCCCTATCTTCTTGACTACTAAGCCAGTCTCTATCCTTAACTTGGATTTTTCAAATGTGCCAATCTACTTATAGATTTTTCAACTAGTTCATTTAGTAGGGCTTCAATTGCTTTTGTAGCCTGATCTATGTCAATCTCATATTCAAGTGGTGGTAACCATGTTGTTCTTAGGTTGACATCTTTGATGAGTGTAGTGTTAGTGTCCACTACAAAGCATATCTCATCTTTGTATTTTTTCAATTCTCATCCTCTTCTCCATGCTAGTCTTGAATGTGGCAAAGTAGCCATCCATTAAAGGTGTGAATTTATCTCCTAGTGACTTAATGAAATCACTAATCTATGTTTTTACTGGTCGGTTTGTTTCCCAAGTGACATTACTAACTGAAGGAAAGAAGTTTTGAAAGTAAAAAAATGTGCATACTAATAGAGAACCAAAATTATATGTATTAGATCTGGCTGATCTAATAGTTCTCATGTTTTCTTCCAGTTGCTTAAGCAATAGCTCTGCTAGGTCTAGTTGTACTCCTTTCTTCACAATTGTGTATGTTGTGTCAATAGCTCCACAAGAAATAGTGTTCATTCTTCTTGCCTTAAATATCTTTTATCTCACCACATATGAACCAAAATTCAATTCAGGGTAAGTGATTGAATTCACTTTCAGACCTTTGCCGTCCCATTCGACTCCTGTTAGATTTTCAATCTCGGGGTGACTTGGGTGCCTTAGGGTTTTTTTCTTGTTAGTGATTGGGTATCTTGTGACTGCATGAATCACATCCTTTTTGATTTCCTTAGGTTCATCCAACCACATCCTTCCATCATGCACTCGGATGAATACTACGCATATCCATTTGGTTTTGAATTCTTTTGGGAATAGTAGGGCATTGGTTAACCCTTTCACCTTAATGTGTTTATGCACGTCTTTTAGGTTTCCATCCTTGCATATATTTTTATAAGCTTCTTCAAGTTCAATTTATCTAATCTCTGCAACCTTGCATTGAATGTAGGATCAGATGTCTTCGGCTAGCAAAACCCTAGGTGGGATACTCGAGAAATCTCCCTTGTCATCGAGTTGAGAAGCAACCTCAGGACATAACTTATAGTTTTGTTCTTCATAGGTTGAGTTCTTGATGAGAGAAACCTCTTTATCTTTTCCAATTTTGATTTTTGAGGTTCATGAGGCAAATTCTATTTGTTCATAAAATTAGGGCTTCTTAGCAAATGAACTTGTGAGCTCGGTAAGTCTTGGTACTTACTAGATGATCGCGGTGAGTGCTTGAAATCTATTGGAGTTGCTTTCAAATTGATGTGAATCATTCTGCAATAGTGTCATTGTGAATCTCTTCTTCTCTTTGAAATCTTCTTGTAAACATTGGGTGAACAAATGAGTTTAGTTTGCCCTTTTTATAGACAAATATGACTTAATTGATGCATTAAATGCTTCACCTGTCACTCAGTTGACAAAGCGTAGATACTCAGTTAACACACCAAAGACTTCATCTCGGTGAGTATTCAATACTCCGTACAAGGTGTCAACTCAGTTGTCTCCTACATGTTTACTAACGATGCTTAGTGTATAGTGTCAACTCACTTATTTTTCATATGTTTACTGACAATACTCGATATATAGTGTCAACTCAGTTTATCTTTCATATGTTTATCGACGTGCAATTTATACTCGGTTCATATTAACCGACCAGACTAAATTCACAAAACATAACAAGTAATACCACAGTGCATCTTCATTCATGCTAATTTGGAATATTATCAATAACTGTTGGAACTGATATAAAATACAACTTTGTAGAGTGCAGTTCCATACTTACTTGTATTGCTTAGGTGGGGGTGGTGGAATCACCTATCCATTGGATGAGGTGTCACCAACTGCAGTGCTTGGTCCAACATTATCATTGTTTGAATCTCTCCTCCACATTTGATTTCTCATTCTCCTGATGTCTTCAATAGTGTTTCCATTTGCAAAAGTGCTTGACTCTGTCACTCGGTCTCTGCAGTCCTTTCTTAAGTGAACGACCTTATGATAGTGTAAGAATGCCATTCCGAAGTTAGTCTAATTTCTAGATCTTCTTATCCATTTCCTCATGCAGTTATCGGCTATATGTCCATATCTACCACATGTTGTGTAATTTACCCAAGTGTTGTAATCCCAAACATATGTATTACCTACTCTTCTCAGTTGATTTGCATTTTCTTGTTCTTTGGGTTTCCAGACTTGCTTTATTCTTTTCCTACATTCATGAGATGTGTCGACATGCATGTTGCAAGTAGAACAATGTTTTTCCATGTAAGAATTCTTCTTTGGCTTTTTCAACTTATATATGCATTCATGTGCTTTGTGTCCATGCTTGTTGCATTTATAACAATTACCTATGAATGTAGAAGTAATTTTAGGAATACCTTTTTCTTTGCTCTTGCAAACATTTGATAGGTGGCCTGGTTTTTCATAGTGATTAAATGAACTCTTCTTTGGTCTTGGAGTTGTGTAGAAATCCCTTTGATCAGCTCAGTATGATGATTCTCCATGCTCAGTATACCCTAAACTAGTATTGTTGTTGATTCTTCTCTGTTCATTCAGAAATTCATCAATTCTTTTTGTACTATCTTCAGCTTTCTTGATCATATCATTTTGTTGTTGTTGAATCTTTGCTTCATGCTTCAGTTTCTCAATTTCTTCTTTTAGTTCACCAATAACTTCCAATTTTCCATTAAGTTCTATGTTCACTTAGTTGTCCTCATGACTCATAAGAACTATTTGATTGGTGATTTCAATGTGATGTTTAGTAAGTCTCCGCATCTCAAATTATTTCTCTTACAACTTTTCAATAATCTTTCTCTTGTCATCAATAGCTAAAGTTCTTTCTTGTTCAGCTTGTCTAGCATTATTCATAACATCAATCATTCTTACCATCTGTGTCTCTTGACTGATTTGTAGTAATTTTACTTGTTCAGTCAGATGTTGATTGTTTTCATTTAGATTTGTAACACTTCCTTCATATGTGTCAGATGTATTACCAGATCTAGTTCCAGATGAATCAAATAAATCGGGCATCTCTTCTTCATGATAGTCAGTTTAATTGTAGCGAGATGCAATGATTTTTATTTCAGCCAATAAATTTTTCATTTTGATTCTTGCTTCTGTGTATTGCTCAAAGAAAATCTGTATCTGCAACTTCTGATTCTCAATATTTTTATCAAGCTTATACGTTTCCATTGAAAGATCTTTTCTCTCAAGTGATTTAAAATTTTCCAAATAAGAGATCAAGCTCTGATACCAATTTTTAGAATAATGGAAGGGTGTGTGCTAAGAGGGGAGGGGTGAATCAGTACCCTTAAAACTTTTTATTAATTAACCTTATTACTCATTGCTTGTATAACCGACCATGGTTTCTTTACTCCCTCATGCATGTAATATCATAACATAAATGTGAATGCATGTAAACAAACATAGAAACATTCATGAAACTCATTTACACATGACACAAGAATTAATAATGCAGAAAACCCCTATTAGAAGGTAAAAACTACGATGGGGATGAAACCCACAAAGCTTCACTATCTGTAGAATGGAAGGTGCTTGTTAGGGCTACAAATTGTGATCACTTCTGATGATATTACCCTATTAGGAGTAACATGTTAGACTTGTTAAGTCTACTCGCTTAAGATTTTTCAGCAACACAATGTATGTGTGCTCCCAGTTAAGAGATTTACATAAAGATTGTTAAGTCCACCTTCTTGAAGGATTTATTTTGTTTACTACAATTGTTAGAGAGTAGAAAAAAAATTAGATGGCGTGATAGATTGAAATATTGAATTTATAATTACAAATCCATTAAGTTCACAAATATGTATATCACCTATTGTGATGGATAATACCTATGTTCTGCTTGGTAGCCTTAAATCTAGTTCTTCAAAACTAAATTCTTCTTTATCTGTTCTTCTACATGAAAACATCTGTCCGATCCATAGATTTCATTTTGTGGCTACAATCATCATATTCTTGATTTATTATACATCTATATATACAATGTCTTGATCTAATTAGGTTTCATGCTTTTCTTGAATAACTCTAAGATCTAAGGTTTACAACTTGACCTTGATCTATTAGTTTGCATGAATACAATCAGTTAAACTGATTAAATCCATCAATTACACTTTTCTTGATTCGCAAGAAATGGTTGTCCAGCTAAGAAAAAATCTAATTTAAATACTAAAGTTCTTTAGCTAATGTGTAGCTCAGATCCGCTTTTCTCAGTGTTAAAATTGTCTCTCGGTTAGAATGGTGCTAAATGATGTCTTTACTCAGTTATGTCTCTGTAGACTGATTCTCACTTGTGTCTTTATTTGGTTATGTATCTTCTTGGTGTACTAAGAATTTTGGTGAACACTGCACTTGGTGATCACTGTCACTCGGTGAATGTTTTCACTTGGTGAAAGCTGACCTGCCAAACCTGTCTGCTTGAATACTAATGAAAAATTCTAATCCTTTAAGGATTATCAATCAAAATATTTGCACAAGTCCTACCAATCTGTAATTCTACTCAAGAATTTAATTGACCCCTTAGATCAAACCATGAACAAGAGATTGCATACACCATAACAGTGCACCGAATGAGAAAACCCTTGATTCTATTCATTCAAAATATGGTATAATTGTACATTAGAGAGAAATGGATTTTAATTATGTATCTATCAAGCTCAATGGGTATCCTTTTCATAAAACAATTTACATTTCATTTATTCATTTAAAAAAATGCACAAAAATTTACAGTGAATTCTTCATCTATTTTCTCTTAAATGACTTTACAATTAGCTCATTTTCACCTAGACTTTGTACTAGAACCTATACTCTAAATCTGATAAAATTTTATAGAGACTTTGGAACCCCTTTCTTGTGGCCTCTAATTCCCTTTTATTGATAATAAGGGAGCCAACAAGCTTCGATCCAAAGAAGGCATATGTAACTAGTCCATTGGACCGCTCATGACTTGTTACAAAAGATTTCCTTAGGAAAAATTTGATCAAGATAAAAATCTTCACACCTTTTCCACCTATTATTTGTCAAAGAAGATACTTATATCAGCCTGCTCTGATGCAATCTTGTACTAAAAAATATAACCGTTGTAGTATGCCGAAAATGGTTGTAGGCTTTCATATCAAACAGTTAGATGGATAAATATTTATTCCTTTTATTCTTCATTTTAGTACATTCCCACCCAATCATTATATTCTTCATCTAATAGAAAATTAAAGTTCATGACTTCATCATCTTTTGTCCTATAGGGGGTTTACTTAACTTCTACTTGATTTTCTTCCCTCTCAAAGGATTCAAAAAATGTTCTAGTACTTATGATTTTATCCATGCTATTCTCCAGCATGTCTATATCAAGATCTTCACAAATTGCTTCAACCTGAGAGTTAATAACCCACTCTTCATGTTCCTTCCATAACTGTAGTAGATTGATAGCTCTATTTTCATCTACAATTCTAGGCAATAATGTATCATGTATTTCATTGAAGCCCCTCATTAACTCTTTGATTTGTCTTTCTATATTCTCTCAAAAAATGTGAAATTCTTGCATTAACTTTACCAAAAAATGGGTTGGCTGAAGTGTTGGTGGCTTGTCAACATGATATTTGGAAGCTACATACATAATCTTCAACTCATTAGCCTTATGCACCCATTTGGAAAACAAAGGTCCAACCACTTCTCTGTCTCTATCAAAACTCCTGACAGCTTCAAATAATGAAGAGTATAGAATGAATGTTTTCCAATCTGCTATCCACCTTCTCATTCAAATGAGTTAGAACTAGACTGACTATCTACTTTTTCTTAAAGGAAGATTTTTTCTCTATGTCCTTTAATTTTCTCTCCAACTCTTTTATATTTTCTAACATCTAAGCCTATGTTGGATCCACTGAGTAAGTTGGTTCTTCAATAATTGGTTCTAATATTACAGAACCAGGAGGAGTGGTCCCAATAGGAGACTTGGGGGTTGCTTTTGTAGGGATGGAAGGAGGTGTTCTTGATGTTGAGGGTGTAGATGTGGTTTCAATAATAGAATGGGGTTCTTCTAATTTGTTTTTCCCCAAGAGTTTAAACTTTGACTGCAACTCAATTTACATTTGATGCACCTTATTATATTCTTCAAATATATGCTCAAACTTACTTTTGTATTCTTGTTTATCAGCTTCCTCCCTCTTGGCTATTTTTGAGCTAATTTGGCTACATCTACAGTTAAGTTTTCTACCTCTACTCATGATATTTTTGAAACTCCCTTTATTATGAGACTTCCCCTCAAATTTGGATTAATGTCTCCTATATCTAGCTGTGTATGTGAAATACCTTCATAGGATTAGTTCAATCAATTCAACTCAAAAACATCAAAGATTAAGCTAAATATAACTTTAAATTGAAATTTTTTGATAAACATCCTATGGTTACCTAATTAGAAGGACAATATGAATGCTCTGAAATCTTAAAAACATTCCTAAGTGACAACCTCTAAAATGAGAGCGCAAATATGATGAAAAGCTAAGCTTAAAATGTAAATTCCATGCAAAACTAAGATGAATTTTCCTATCTAAATGCTCAATTCTTCATGATCATGCTATGAAACTAAATTCAATTTTTCATCTAGAGATAATAGAAAAAAAATTGAAATCCTAAGATGAATGAAAAAAGACATCAATCAGTGGATCTGGCATCAAATTGAAGTCAGACATCAGTGAATCAAACATCAGACATTCTTTGAACCAACATGATTCACGCATTGATTAAAAGAGGGAAATTTGTATATACCCTAAATTGATCAAAGAAAAGTCAACCAAAGTCAAGAAAGTAAAATAAACTAACTATTAATCAAAGCATGAATTAATTAAAAAATTAAGCCAAATTAGATAAATTAAATCAAGGATCAAATAACTATGTGATTGATTAAATTAATTAACTATATAGTTAAAACAAATTAATTCCAACCCATTCAAATCCTACACATGGATAAATCAATTAATTTTTAAAAATTGATAATTCTTATTTACCTAACCACCACAAAAGGACAAAACTCAATCAACCAATGAGGTGAGAGTATTTTGATAACATGGATCACTAATAGCCTTTATTATCTCAACCCTTCTTTTTGGCTTTGTAATCTTGACCACTCAATTTCTCTCTTTGTCCTAATATTTGAAATACCTAACTTACCTACTCAGTTAACCATGATTTAATTCAACCCTCATGTAACTCATGCTTCTAATTTTTGAAATCCTATATAGAGGAGGTATTTTTAGAGAAAATGATCCATTGTCATCCACTCTCATTTTGCATCACCATTATTGTCATTTTGCATTCATCTTAGGAGTTCAATTTTCTCCTATTATATCTGGAGGCAAATTTAATTTAGTTTCACATCATGATCATGGAGAATTGAGCATTTAGATAGGCAAACTCGGCTTAGTTTTGCATGGAATTTGCATTTTAAGCTCAAATTTTCATCATATTTGCACTCTCATTTTAGAGGTATTCACTTTACAAATGTTTTTAAGATCTAAGAGAATTCATATTGTACTTCAAATTAGAGAACCATGGGATGTTTATCAATTATTTTCAATTCAAATTTATGTTTAGCTTAGTATGTCATGTTTTGAGTTGAATTGATTGAACTAATCCTATGAAGTTATTTCACATACACACTAGCTTTCTAGTCTCCTTTGATAGTGATCATATAACCAATGTGGCATAATATTGAATCCATTCTGATCCTTTTGATGCTAATCTAGCTTCTTCTTCTAAGTTATACAATGGTTGTCTTGATTTCCTAACAACATCAGCTATGTCATACTCTTGAAGAATCATGGCCCCTGCTTGATTAACAATCCTCTTTCTTTCTTCAGGTATGATGGTTCTGAATTCCTCTGTTATTTCATTCGTTATTTCTTCTTCATTCTCTTGATCACTCTTTTTAGGCTTTTGATCCTTCTTCTCTTCACATCTTTTCTTATATTCATCAATCTTTACTTTCCAAACCAGATGTAAAAATGCTTAACTTTGAACAAAAGTTTCATCTTCAAGGAACTTGTCACAAGCTTCCTTCCTTGCATCTCTAAATTCTCTTCCTTGAATATCCAAAGGAGTAAAGTACCACTCTTGTGACCTTGGTGTTGAAGGGATGCCCACCTGCAATTCTTTATCAGTTATGATAATAGCATCCTCCTCTTCTCCTTCCTCTGCATGTTTTTTGTTAGTATATATAATCATTGAGAGGCGGGTGTGAATCAGTGTAAACAAGTAATGAAAAAATTCAACCAGTAAAATGATTATGTGTTTAAGTAACTTCCACAAGAACAAACAAGAAACTGTAACTATATAATAGAAGTAAAGTTTCATCTTCAAGGAACTTGTCACAAGCTTCCTTCCTTGCATCTCTAAATTCTCTTCCTTGAATATCCAAAGGAGTAAAGTACCACTCTTGTGACCTTGGTGTTGAAGGGATGCCCACCTGCAATTCTTTATCAGTTATGATAATAGCATCCTCCTCTTCTCCTTCCTCTGCATGTTTTTTGTTAGTATATATAATCATTGAGAGGCGGGTGTGAATCAGTGTAAACAAGTAATGAAAAAATTCAACCAGTAAAATGATTATGTGTTTAAGTAACTTCCACAAGAACAAACAAGAAACTGTAACTATATAATAGAAGTAAAGTAATTCAATCAACCATAAAGAATAAATCATAACACCACTATTTTTATTGTGCAAACCCTTGTAAGAGGGAGAAAACCATGGTGGGGATGAAACCCACAAATCTCTTCATTGCAGTAAAAGAGTTGCCATGTTGGGAGCTTACAATACCCTATTAGGGGATTACCTGGTTAAGAGTGACTAGCACCTTGTTATAAGTACAAAGACACCTGTTAAGATCTACCTAGCTAGAGGATTTATAAATCCTTCTTAGAAGTCACCTTTTTAGAGGATTTATATAAAATAATTGTTAAATTCCACCTTGTTAAGGGATTTAACCTTGCTAACCTATTATAATTAGCCTTGAGAAATGAACTCAAATCATTGATCTGGAATGGAAATGCTTGCTTGTAAGATCCAATTTATTCTCTGCACTCTTGATGAAACACTCTACCTCTATCTCTGATCGCAACCACCAAAAAAATGATCAACAACCTTAAATCACTAATTTAGCATTCCTTTATATAGTTTTTCTTAAGTCGGTTAAAACATTAAAAATAATCCACAAGTCGTCCTAGCACATTGACTTAACTCATTAAAATATGTGCCAATAAAAATTAACATGTCGACCCAAAACATAACACAAACATTTATTACAAAAAATAGACAATAACTTAACTGCCTTGACCATCTAATCATCAAGAAATAATTGGTAACTCAACTGCTTCATATAGAACAATCACCAAAATATTAAATTTCACTCAAATTTGATTTTATTGTCACAGTTGTACGTCTGAACTATTCTAACCATAGGGATGCACCAGTAACGATCGCATCTCCCAATTTTCTCAACATCTTGAGTGCTACTGAAAACACTTTCATGTTACTGTCTTCCTGCTCACCGGTCAGAAGACTAAGCATATCTGCTTTACATATTCATCATGTCGATCTAGAACTATAAACTATTCACCAAAACAAATAGAGATAATAAGTTACAATCAATGACAAACTCAAACTAATCATTTCACCTCCAAAATCCATCATAATGCCAAAACTATTCTTCAAAATTTTCAACTCTTTGATGCCTTGGAGGTGAAGGGGATAAAGGAAGTGGTGAAGGGCTTCTTCTTGGTGAATCCTCTAGATCAATGACTTTTATTCCTTCGAGTTTCCTAGGTTTAGGCTTAACGGGTTGTTCCTAATTCATTATTTTCTTTCCCTTTCTTCTTACCTCTTCATCATTGTCATTCTTCTCTTCATCATTTGTTTCATCTCTCACCCTTTTAGAAATTTTCCTACTCCATGAAGGCACATAGGTGGTTCTTTCCTCAATTAGCCCATTTATTTTCTATGGTGGTGGAGGTGTTGAAATTAAATGCCTCACTCTCATTTGAGATTATGGAGCTTCTTCCTATAGATCTCTTTCCCCTACCTACTTTCTATGGATCAATTGTAGTTTATCCCTTTTTTATTTCAAAGAAATCATAATTTCTTCAAAATTATCCATCAAAGAATTGATCTTCTTAAAGAAAAGATTGAATTCCTTCAAAGGATCATAATTTTTATCCATTCTTTGGAAAATGCTCAGAAGCTTTCTATAGGCGATCCACTTCTCCTTCCTATAATCCTTTACATCTAAATAAAAATAATTTCTAATTATATCCTCAAGAAAAATGAATTCATGGGATAGAAAGGATCCTTTAATTCTGGCTCTGAAAATATTCTAAAAACCTTTTGGATCACTATGCCTTGTTGTGCTAACCCCCAAATAATAAGGCGTAATTTTTTTTCTCAAAATGGACCCAATCTCCTTTTGTA
This sequence comes from Thuja plicata, assembly GCA_018584345.1. Lineage (NCBI taxonomy): Eukaryota > Viridiplantae > Streptophyta > Pinopsida > Cupressales > Cupressaceae > Thuja > Thuja plicata. Next base: position 1,249,180 of record MU224579.1, read on the forward strand.
ATCACAAAATAAGGGACATTTGTATAACCATGGAAGACTGGGCCCCTACCCTTTCCTTTCAACTCCTTTTCCTGGATGCAGCCAATTTTCCACATCACCTCTGCAGATCCCAACCTGAGTGGTAAATTATGTGGTAAAACATGGGGCTCTCCTATAAAAACATATACCCTTAATATTTTTCTAATGGGGTAGGTAATGACATCTCCCCAATTGTGTTATATCTTTAGAGATGGTGCTCTTTCCTTTGGCCTCAAAAAATCATGCAATTGTAATGGAATTCTAGGTGGGTTAATTTTCAACCTAGCTCTCAACCTTGATGCAAATCAATTGTCAAATATTAGAAAACTATAATCTTATCTATCTAATAACATATCCATGCTCCAAACTTGTACTGGCATCCCACTCCCATTAACTGTTCTTCTCAAATTCATAGAATGTTCAAAGAAGTCTTCATTTCTATATAAGAACATATGCATTAAAAAACACTACCATAAGACTAGGGTATCAAAATCACACTTATTGATTGATTGAAACCCCTCATGTATCCTATCTATGAGGTATGGAGCCTATTAATATACCACTGTGAAATTTGGATGTTGAATTTGGACTACCATATGCATATATGTCATTGGCATGAATGTACTTGGGTGAAACCCAAGAACTTGGTACAATGATAAAAATGTAGCCTTGAAGTGTTGAGAGAAGGAATCAATTGGGAAAGGTTCTACTAAACTTGGGACAATGTAGTATTGTGTTTGTCCTACTTTAGTAAAATGGGTAGGAAGAAGATTTCCTTTAATAAAAAACATCATCCTTATATATTCTTCTTTTATCTCCTATAAATTGATAGGCTCCAGGAAATATGCAGGCTCATATAAATTAAAAACTTATTGAATATCCTCCCTTCTAACCTCTCCTTCATTTCCCCTCAAAACCCTCGGAATGGGGTCATATATGTTTGTCATTGTACTAAGCAAGTCAACATCCATGAAAATATCTGGCACTACTAATATCCCCAAATCATACTGCCAGGTATTAGAGAAAGAGACTGAAGATTCCTTTGTCCAACCCACAATATGAACATATTGAGATCTATCAGTGGCACTCTTGCATCTATAATATTGAATTCTTTTTCTATTAAATCCTTACCTAGATTTATACCTACTGTGAACTTTTGTCCCTGATACCTATCATTTTTTGATGGCTTCAATTGATCCAAAAAATGGTCATATAGGTTTCTCTTTTGTTATTCAATTTTTTCAGAGTGATGTCTTTGAGGGCCATTTTAACAAACTAGGGGTTTCGATTACAATTTTTGAACAAAATAGGAAAAGTAGAGTTTTGTGAAATTCGCAATTATAGGACTAATTCCATCACAATTTCTATTCTATTTTATCAAAACCCTAATCCTAGAATGATCTATAGTCTTTTCCCCATAATTTGAAAATAATTCCTAATTCTACAACTTTAAAACAACCATGAAAAGCTAAGAAATGCAAATTAAGGATTTTTTGTACAATAAACCCTAATTTCACATTGTAATAGGTCACTTTAATTTTCTTCATCTATGGAATGAAATATTGCTCTTGTCTGAATGCTTTGGTGAGTGAAAGTGGCTTGAAAATCATATTTTATTTGATCTAGAATGAGTGACCAATGTCTCATCCACCATTAATACTTACTTGAGCCAAAAAAAAAATCCATATAGGATCGCAAAAAAATTGAATTATATCTATTGATCCTCCTTCATACTGTCTCATCGAATGGATCCAATTAGTCAATCTGATATTTACCTCCTATTTGGCAAGCGAGCCCATCTTATGACCAGCAAAGTATGTCCAGCTCATCAGATTTACAACCCATCTCTTGTTCTCGCTATCATCTTACTCTAGATTAGCAAGGACATATTGCATCATCTCACGATGCGAGAATGGTTAACATCCTCACATCTTTGATCATGGGATCATGAGGACCGTCAGATCTAATCTCAGTTTAGTGGCTCATTGCAATAATCCCTTGGCCTCAGCTGATAACCTTTAAGTAACTTTTAGTCTGCCTTAAAACATCTACATTCAAATTATTCACATGAAGAATGATGCACTTTAAGTAGCTTGACACTTAACAGAAGGAAACCAACATAATAAAATAAAACCCCTGTTATGGTTCCTTCCATCAATCAATATGTGACATGTGGCAGTCTCTTGTGATGCTGCAATGAATAAAATGTCTGATAAAAGGCTTTGGGGCATTTCGGGGAACCCTCAATACAAATAATTTTATTTAATAAAAAAAAATGGACTTGACCTAGGATGAATGTGATGCCCATAATTTTTTTATAAAGGGATATTTGACCACAAGGAAAATAGAGCTAGGAAATAAGATTTATGGGAAAATTAAAAGTGCAGCCAGAAATAAAAATAAAACCTAGGGACAAACATGACTTATTTTAATGATTCAAAGATGATTAGCATTTTTAAGCCCCAAAAGTAACATCAAAATAAAATATATTTAGGGTTTAACACGGAAAGGACTAACAGATGGAAAAACCTTAAAACCCCAATCTTTAAAAACATGATAGAGAGAAAGGCTAACTGGATATGATCAAAATTTCACTAAGGAAAATAATTTTTTGCAAGGATAATTTTGAAGTGCTATTAGTAGCTCTATTTGGGGACATTCATTCCACTAGAATGAATCGAGAAATCCAAAATCTTAGGTGAAGTAGACCACTTACAGAGCAGACCAAAAGGAAGTTACTTGGACAAAAGTTGCTTGGACAAGACTACCCAACAGAAAAGGAAAACAACTTTAACTATGTACAAGACCTAATTCTACTATTCATGGGATGAAAACTACTTCAAGAGAAGTATGGTTTCAAGAACTCTCCATGAACTGGCAGTTAAAAAATGTCACCAATCATTTCATGGAGAAAATAGGAATTTTCTCCCCACTTATTATGGATCAAATATGGGCCTAACCAAATGGCATCAAACTTACCATGCTTTCCTTTATCTTCTAATCTAGAATTCCACATCAAGACTAGATTATTTACTTGAAAACTCCTTTTAGTTTTTCTTTTGTCATACAAGTTATTGACCTACATCTGTAGCTTAGGATTTTTGGCATTAGCTTCTCTTCTACTTTCATCAATCTCCATAAAGGATTCAACTCTCAATTGCATATCTTCTTCCATATCATCGTCATAAGTTTGGAAAAACTTTTACATCTTCATTAAGTTATTCTGAGGTAGCCTTACATGTATTCCATACACCAAGTCAAAAGGAGTGCATCCTATTTCCTTCTTTACTATTACCCTATCTTTCCAAACTGCTAATTTCAAATTTGAGTCCCAAGAATTTTTATTCTTTTCTATAATTCTCTTGATGATCTTCATCAAGATTTTGTTTCTTGATTCCGCTTGCCCATTTCCCTGTGGGTGGTAGGGTGATGAATATGATTTTTGAATATCATACTTATTGTATAAATATGTGTATTATTATTATCTAAAATAAATTTCATTATCTAATACTTTTCTTTCTGGGCATCCAAATCTTGTTAATATGTTATCCATTAGAAAATCAATCACAACCTTGCTCATTGCTTTCCTGGTTGGAATTTCCTCAACCCACTTTTTGAAATATTCAATGGCCACTAAGATCCAAGAATGACCACAACTTGACTTATATTATAACTCCTCAATAAAATCAATACCCCACTACTGAAACTTAGCGTGTACATCAAATGGCTTCAATAGAAAGTTTCCTGAAAAAAAATTAGTTTCCCAGAAAACCTTTGGCATGCATCACATTTTTAACTAACTAGTGTGCATCTCCAAATATTGTTGGCCACCAAAATCCAACCCTCAATACCTCATGTGTAGTTATTTTTTCCATATAATGTCCTCCATGGGCTCCATTATGCATCTCTGATAACAACTCTTTGGCTTGATCATGGTTCACACATTTCAACATGACACCATCTATGTTTCTCCACCAAAGTTTACCATTCACTATAGCATATCTGATAGCATGCAGTTTTAATGTTCTTTTCTTGTTATCATCCATGTTCTTAGGACATCTCATTTTTTATAAGTAGTATAGTATATCTACATACCAATCACAACCATCTATGTGACAGAGATAAGCTTTGTATTCCTCTTCTAGAAAATTCACATGATTAGCATCCAATTTGCTTTGAGACATTAATTTTTCCAATCCTTGTCCTCTCACTAATTTGATGATCTGAATCTCAATTTTAAATTCTTGGATCCTATAGATCCATCTACATTGTCTCCCTACTACTTCTTGTTGTGTGAAGATGTCTTTTACAGCAGCACTATGAACATAAGCAACCATTTTTTCTCCCATTAAGTAAATATTGAAAGATTTAACCACTTTCACTAGTGCATATGCTTGCTTCTCATTCAAATCATACATCAACTCTGCAACCTACAATGACTTACTGAAAAAATTGATAGGTTGTTCAAAACCTTCTGAATTCTTCTGCAATAAGACAGTTGAAATAGTATGGAAAGATGAAAATGAAAAATATTTCATGGTTTTAGTCTAATCTGGTGTTTTCAAGACTGGGGCATATACAATAGCTTGCTTTATCTCTTGGAAATCCTTAGTTGGTTCTCCTTCCCAATCTAACTTTTCTCCTTTATTCAACATCTTAGAAATTGGTTTACTAGTCTTAGCAAAGTTTGTTGCAAATCTCCTTATAAAATTAATTTTCTCAAAGAATGATTGAATTCCTTTAACTATTTTGGGTTGAGGTATTTTCAGTTTCTACCACCCTTTCATGATCAATTTTCACCCAATATTTTGATATAATGTGGCCTCAAAACATACCTTCAGTTATCCCAAATGCACATTTCTTTGGGTTCAGGGAAACACCATATTCCACAACTCTGTTAAAATATTTTCTAAATGACCATAGTGTTCATCTTCCTTATTGGATTAATTTGTTAAATCATCTTCATAGACAACTACAAACACATCTATAAATCAAAAAATTCAACATTCAATTCTCTCTGGAATGTTGCTCCTGCATTAGTAAGTCAAAATGGAATTCTCACATACACATATGTCCCCATGGTGTGGTAAATTATGTCTTATATTGTTTTGATTTCTTGAATTTCACTTGGTTGTAACCTGGAAATCCATCCATCATAGACATAATCTCACATCCTATGACTCTCTGCAACATAACTTCCATGTTTGGTATTTCATAGTTATCCTTCAATGAAGATATGTTCAAATTTCTAAAGTCAAAACACAATTTGATGTCTCCATCTTCTTCCTTACATGCACTAAGTTAGACACCCATGATCAATGTCTGATAGGATTAATAATACTAGAATCACTTAGCTTCATAAGTTCTTCCTACATCTTAGGTGTTAAGGTTGGGTTTATTGGTCTTTCTTTTGTATAAAAGGCTTGGCATTTTCCTTCAAAGGAATCTCATGCTGGAACAAATCTTCCCAATAAGCCTTTAGGTCATCATATGAACAAGAAAAAATATAGTTGTATTATCTTAACAAGTCAATCAATATTTTCCTAACTTTGGGTGACATTTTCCTACCAACGTACACTTTTTTTTGTGCTCCTTCAGTTCCAAGATGTATCTCCTCTAAATCTTCAAGATGTGGGGTAGTAGTTGTAACTTTTTCCTTATCATGATTATCAAACACTCTTTCTAATATAACTAAACCCTTATGAACTTTATTTGTCTTTAACTGAATCACTTCATTCCAAAAACTTGTTTCCTTTCCATCCATTATTTCTAAAAATGCATTGAAATCAATCTCTTGACCTTAATATTCATCTACACACTTAAAGAATCTCAAAATATCATCATAATCATTGAAAATTTTTCATCTTTCAATGTTATCAGGAATTGATGGTCTTGTTTGAACTTCAACCATTGAAATTCCTACAAAACTTATATCATCTGGCCTTACTGCTATATTGGTTAGTAGGTCTTCCACCCTATTGTGGCTTCTCTCCATCCAATCAATCCCAAATGCATCAAAATTATCTATCTCATCCCACACAACATTTCTATATTATTTCAGTCTCTTATTCTTTGACGCATATTTTGATCTAACTTGGGATATTACCAGCTTTGAATCTCCAATAACTCTAAGATTATTTATCCCATGCTTCTCTGCAAGTATCAACCCCAATAGCAATGATTTATACTCTTATACATTATTTATGCATGTAAAAGATAGAGTAAAAAAAATTAAATGTCTTTCCCTGGGGTGATATTAATAATATCCTTGCAAGTGAACCTTCCTTTGTACTGGCTCCAGCAAAATACATGGTCCAAAGGTTCTCATCATCTAGTGACTTCTCCACTTTCTCATTCAGTGGTATAGGTTTCTCTTTTTACTTTCTTGGGAAGTCCTCAACTCTAAATGCATTTATGTTAGTATCAATGAAACAAATCATGTTTTCATTAAGGTCGTGTTCTATCATATGTGACACGCTTGTCTCTCTTTCAATTTTTACATGATTACCATCAATGTAGAAATTTGCAAAGGATAAATCGCACTGAAAACTTCCTCCCATAGGAGCACTCCATTTTCTTGATAATAACATCCCATTAAGAAGTGGGATATCTACAACCAGAATACTCATAGTTATATCCTTCTCAGGAAATGCAGCCATCTTGTAAGGCAGTGCCCTTATTGTACCTATCACAAGAACCTCTCTTGAATCCATAGAATAATACCTACCTTATGTAGTGTTAACATTCATACCCATGGATTCCATTATCTTCACTTTCATCATAGTATTTTAGGCTCTAGAATCTATCATATAGTTTTTTAGTACCTTTATATTGATGATAACACTTAAAAAGAAAGGGTCAATATTTCCTAGGCGCTCATTCATTATATTCTCCAAATATATTTGGGGAATTTTTGAAACAATTCCCTCTTGTTCCTTATTATTTTTCCCTTTTTTACTCCCCTCTCCCTTTACATTATGATAATTATCTACATGTTCAATCTTAAAAGATGAAGCACTTTTAACCCAGACCATAGCTTTCTCCTTATGCTCATTAATTCTCAACATTTCTAGTAAAAGGAATTTAAAAGTAATATGGGAAAGAAACTACAACATATCTATAGGTTTCTAATCTGGTAATTGAAAAGACATACTTGGATTTTCTTCATCTTTCTTTGATTTTTTTCTTTTAGTAGTTTGTTTCTGCTTCAGGTCCTCTCTAGTAGGCTTAGCAGAATTGTCATTCACTTTTGTCTTCATTTTTGGTGAGGCAATTTCTTCATTAGGATTTGATACATTGGCCTTCTCAGTCCATACTTTTCTCTTGACCTCCTTAACCTTAACTGCATCTTTCTTTTTATCCTATTTCACTTCTTTACACTTATTTTCATATTCTTGAATGAAGATGCCAAAAGGTTTCACTTGATCTTCACAAACTATCTTATTTCTCAATTGGTAACTATTTTTTTCTTGGATAACCATAGAAATTTTAATTTTAGCAATTTCTTCTTTAGAAGATCTTCTTAAATACATTGTGTCTTCACCTTCTTTAAAATTACACAATTGATCATCAACACTATACTCTTCATCAGAAGACACTTGATCATCAACATTGTACTCTTCATCCAGTTCTCTGCCTTTGATTATCAAAATTCAAGTCCTAAGACTCATTATTAGAAGTAATTACTTCTTTTCCAAGACAAGGATTAGCCATCAGATAATATATATTATTGTCTTCAAATGTTTCTGCCTCTTTCTCTCCTTGTGTTTCTTCTTTAGCAGAAAGCAATTATGCAACTGCACAATGATCGAGTGAATAAGGTGATTAGAAAGTCATACACCAAGGTGTATCTTCAATGAAATCTATGGTATGCTTGTGCAAAGGATCTGGAGTCTTCTGCTCTTGATTGTTCTTTTGGTGTTTTTGAACTAGTTTTCCATCCTTCTGATTAGTATTATAAGGATAATCTTTTAATATTGGAGGTCTATTATTTTTGTTAAACTGTTGCTTCTCTTTTCCAATACCTTTATCATTATTTGTAATATTAATCTTAATATCCTTCAAGGTATTAAGTACCTTGTCCCATTTTTCTTCATCTTTAGGATTTGAGCCTGAAGACATTTCTGCTTTATCCTTTGATTTCTTAAACAATTTAGGATCTTCTCTTTTTCCTATATTACCAGAAGCTCTTCTATTAATTTCAATATTTATTGCCATCCTAAAAGAGTCCCTCAAGGTTTGAGGATCTTTATATTTGAGGGGATATGCCATCTTTGTATCAAATACATTGAAATAAGCTGTCAAACATACATTTTCTTCCAACCTTAAAACCTGGAACAACTTATGCATAGCCTTTTGAAACCTTATTTTGAAATCAGTCACAGCTTCATTTGGTGACTTCTTTATGTTCTTGAATTCATTCAACTTAAAATTGGCATTATTATTATCACCATATTGCTCCTTCAAACATCTTTCAAACTCTCCACAAGAACCAATGTGTGCAATATATAATCCCCTACACCAATCCCTAGCATCTTATGTCAGAGATTGTACAAACAATTTCATTATCACATTCGCATGCTCAATTTCATAATCATTTATCATATCAGTGAAAGATCTTAAATTTTCTTCCCATATTACAACCTTATTTCCTACAAACTTTCTTATCTTCTCCCTTTATACATTTGGAACTGGGTTAGGATAACCAGAAATTCCATCAAAGTACAACTCTTTAGACCTTTCCAAATGAATATTCTTCCTTTGAAATTGTCCTCAAATAGCATCACCACTAGTATTTGTTCCATTATTTGTCCTAGTGTGTTGTATATTGGTACCTTGGGGCATACTCATGCCTTGAGTTTCCATTTGGCCCACATTGCCCTATGTTTACAACTCTTGTATTTTGGGTAACTTGAAGACTTTGGCAAGAGTATTTGTACCAACATTTTTTGTGTTTTTTGTCCTGAACTAGAAACACCTTGAACATTAGATGGGCTATCATTTCTAGTTTCTGCATCTCTTCTTGTCTAACTTTTCTTTGGGGCTCCAGGAACCTTGACCTCCAATTTCTTTCTGGATGTTGCTTCATATACGCTCTAGTGTTCTTTTCTTTACTCACGGTGTGAAATCTAGTGGTAAAATTTTATTTCCTACAAATTTCATAAGTTCTGAGAGGCATTTAGGTCAAATTTTTAGGGTTTTCCAGTGTTATTGTACTCTCTAAAGGTTAGGTTTTAGGTTATTTGGTTGAAAAGTATGTTGTTTGAAGAAAAACCCTTAAATATTTTGTTTCTTTTGTTACCTTTTTTAGTAACTTAAGTCACTTAAGGATGGGTTATGTTGTTATTGAAGGAGACTAGTTCCTAAATTTCCTAGCGCTTTATGTTTTAAGTGTTATCCTATTTTATTTTTTCAAGCCTTGAGTCATTAGTTTCCTAAGTCCTAGTGCCTTGGTCTATTTTATTTTAATGCCTAAGTTAAACATTGTGTGGTCATATTAGATGGGTCCCTTTATCTTTTCCAGTGGCGGGTTACGTGGCATATTTTTATTTTTTTGTGATCTTGCGATGATGTCATAGCCTAGACCGAGTTGATCGCGAGATAGTGAGGGGGTTCCATATGTCATGCTTTCGTTGGTCTATGGTGTTACTTTTTACCTTATATTATTCTTGGTGATCCTTATGGTTAATTCTCGAGCTACTAAAGGTTCCATATTTTAGCACATGCAAGAAATGAATGGTGATATTTTATTCAAAGAAAAAGGGTGGTCATATTTTAACTCAAAGATGAAATGAACTACATTGATTAGTGGGTAAATATCTGAAGAGATCAATGGCTCTCATGATCCCGCAATAAAATTTTCATGATCTTTATTCACCGTGAGATGAAGAGATGTCACCACGTATCTTGGGCTAGAAGATAACTAAGAAGGGAGGACTGGGTGGTGGACAACTATTACAAAATGATTGGTCATGTTAATTAATTAAAGAATTTTATATTTTAGTTGTTGATTACATTATTGTTATCTGGTGGGCAACTAAAGTGCTCATATTTTTGCACATGGTGATATTCAATGGAGATCTTTTAATCTGATAAAAAAGTTGATCAAGATTTATTTCATAAAGGTGGGTATGTGTTTTGAGAAGCAGTTAAAGAGATATCAAGATCGACAGTTGTCTTGATCCCATAATCAAATCTACGAGTTGTTTAACCATGACAGGAGAATGATATCTTGTCACATGTCCTTGGTTGTTGAAGGTTGAAGAAAGGTAGGTCCAAATGGTGACATGTTGCATATGGTTATATGGTGATTTTCTATTGGATAGTGTTGGTGACATGTAACTGATTGAATGTTTGAAGATGTTAAGTCGATGATCATGCAAGGCATTAAATCAATTAATGTATTGTATTGTATTGTAATTGATGTCAACTTGATATAATCTGTATGGTCATGGAAATACTGCCAAAGACTTCAAAGAATCGACCAATCAAAGTCTATTCTTTCAGTAATACATATAAGTCAAGTATTCACAAAGTGACTATATACACCGACAGAGTGCACACCAAAGGATAGAGTAGAAGAGAAAAGTCATAGTGTTACCCGATAAGAAAATGCACAACATTACCGACGAGAAAATTTATAGTATTACCCAATGGAAAAGACAAGGATGGAGATCCTGATGAAAATTGAAGTCACACCAATGGAACAGTCAGTTATCGTCGATGACTAACTAAAGTGTTGACTGATAGAACAGAGAGTTCAGAAAATGACAAAATGCTTAGTTGTTAAGAGCTAAAGATAGACTTAACTTATACTTATCATTGTTCTAATAATCTAGATAAAGCCGAAGATAAGTAATTGATTTAAAGCTGATTTGTCCAGTTGGAAAGAAGATGTCTTTGAGATAAAATTGGAGTTTGCTTTAAATCTAATTGGAAAGAATTGTGGATCACACCAAGAATCAAGAAAGCCAAGAAAAGCTAAGTCATGTCTATAAAGAGACAAACCCAATTCATTACGAATGGTGTGGGGTGAACAAGAGAAGAGGAAAGATGCTAAAGAAAATCTGAAGGAGAAGAAAGTCTTCATTCAGTCCTGATGAACAAGCTAGAGTAAGAGCTAGATTCTATAGACACCGACGAACAGTGAGACATCATCATAGAGAAGAAAAATGAGACAACATCACAGAGCAGAACATTGTGGAGAAAAGGTATAGAATTGATTATATTGATCAGAGAGGTAATGCACTTACAATAGATATGAAAATCTGCAATTAAGTTCTATGTATGAATAGATCATTAATGTTTCAGTTTAACCATTGAAGCATCAAGTCTCTTAACTAAGAAGGACTTAAAAGTCTTTTGTAATTGAGATACATCCCAAGAAGTATCAAAAAGTTTGATCATAGAAAGTAGCATTGGATATGCTCGCTACCTATTGACAGGCCAAGTGAGTGTTTGATAAAGAATGGTAGCATTAGATGCCAGATACTAGGTGACAAACTATCTTTTAAATCTTCTAACAAGGTCACACCTAATAGTGTGTTTGTAACCTTTAACAAGGTTGGCTCCTAATAGAGCTCACTTCAGAAGAGTAAAAATTTGGGGTATCGATCCCAGTGGTTTTTCCCTTAACAGGGTTTCCACGTTAAAAATCCATGTCTCATGTGTTTATGTTTTATTACTTTACTGTTTTACAATTCACATATGCAATTCTGGATTGATCGATATAATCTGCATATTTACTGTGTTTCGGTAAATAGTTGATTTCTTATCGGTAAACATACAGAAGAAGGATTTACAAAGAATTTTGACAAGCGGTAAATTGATATAAGTATTTCAAGGCATTCATCTTGTAGACATAAGATAACTAGAGGCATAATTTGTGGTTATAAGTTTTAAGGGTTGATTTAAGGATTAATTTTTGAGGCCACTGATTCACCCCCCACCCCCTCTTAGTTATTACTAACAATTGGTATCAAAGATTGTATGCTTAGAAGGAAGGTTTCAAGACCTAAGCTAAAGATCACAAGATGAATAGACCAAATGTGCCCAAGTTGAACAAAGACAATTTTGCTTCATGGCAGAGTAGAATAAGACTCCACTTATCAGGCATTGGAAATGATTTTACTCAATAATTAGATACTAAATATGTGTTTCCAGTCAATGGGCCCTTGGTCTACTGGTGAAGTTGAATGGCTCACAACGAGCCCACCAGGGATCAATTCTTTCCAAGTGCAAGGCTCCGACACCATAAGGGATGAGGCTGGGATTGTGCCCCAGGTGAATTTGGTAGCGTGGATGCTCCTTAGTCCTTGGCTCTAAGCCAAAGAGGTTTCAGGCATGAGTGGGCCCGTATCGGGTTCCTAAAATGTCTATGGTGGCCTTTGCTGGTTGGTAGCTCACAGGCTTCATACCTTGCTGGGTTGCCTCACAGGTCTGAATCCTCCAACAACAAAAAAAAAATGTGTTTCCCACAGGAGCACCAATAGTTGAACAAATGAGAGAGAAGCATGAACACAACTGCATGATGATAAAGCTTTCTTCCTCACTCTTTGATGTTGAATTTGAAGATGTCAAAACCTGCAAGACTACAAATAATATGTGGGACAAATTGATGCTTGTACATGGTGGTGAAAAGAATGTTTTGAGAGCCAAGGAAGAAATCCTTAGAGGAAAGTTTGATGATCTTAAAAATGAAAGAAGGTGAAATCATCACACGGTATAACATAAGAATCAAAGAGGTAGTCAATGCTATCTGAGGAGTTGGAGGTGTACTAGAAGAAGATACATTGGTAAGTAAATTTCTAAGAACCTTACTGCCTACTTATGCTATTAGAGTATCTACCATACAAGAAATGAGAGAAGTAGCAAATAGCAATGTTACTCTAGACAATTTGATTGAAATATTGATTTCATTTGAGATGAATAGCTTTGATAATAGTGTCTTACCAAACATAGATTCTGCATTCAAATCTTCTTTGAGAATAAGTAAATCAAGTCATAAGCACACTATGAGAAAAGATAGTGATAGTGAAAGTGAAGAAGAAGATCTTGATGAAATTGAAGCACTTATGGCTAGAAAAATGCAGAGAGGCAAGGTAAATACAAAGGTAAATTACCACTTGTTTGTTTTAATTGTAAAGAGATTGGACACTTTGCTGCAAGATGTCCTAACAGAAGAAAAGATGACAGAAGTAATGACAGGTCATTTGAAAAGAAGTCTAACAAAGGTGATTACAGAAGCTACCAAAAATTAGAAAGAAGAGATACCCAAGACTACAAGGACAAAAGAAAGAAGGCCAATTACCTAGAAAAATGCAAAGATGATGATACTGACACCGAATCTGATGAAGACATTGAGATGGTGTTTGTGGCAGTAAAAGATGATTCATATGATGATGAAGAAAGGTATGTAGAAACTGCACTCATATCTAAAGTTAGTAAAAATGATGTCAAGATTATAAATAGTGGCTGCACTCACCATATGACCGGTGACAAGCAAAAGATTGTGTCATGTGAACTTTGACAACATGATAAAAATAAGCAAAAAAAGAAATGTAAGAGGCTTACTGATGATGACCAAGCCCGACAACATCATGTGTAAGAATTGTCAAAAAGGTAAGATGACAAAGTCTAGTTTCAAAAGCAAAACCCATACATCTAATGTTATTCTAGAATTAGTCCATACTGATTTATGTGGACCCATGAGGACAAAGAGTTATTATGGAGATAGATAGTTTATTCTCTTTGTTGATGATTACTCTAGAATGATGACAGTCATGTTTCTAAAAGATAAATCAAAAGCATTTAAGATGTTTAAATGGTACAAGGCAATGGTAGAGAAACAAAGTGGTAAGGAGTTAAAATGCTTAACATCAAATAGAGGAGGGAATTTATTTCAGATGAATTCACTAACTTTTGTAATGAGCATGGAATCAAAAGACAGGTCTCTGCACCAAGAACACCATAGAAAAATAGAATTGTTGAAAGAAGGAACAGATCAATAGTTGAATGTGGAAGGACACTGATGATAGAGAAATGCATCACCCAAATCTTCTGGAGAGAAGCTGTCAGTACTATTGTTTATACATTAAACAGAGTACAATTGAAGAAAGACACTGAGAGACACCGAGAAGACACCTTATGAGCTTTGGTATGGATACACACCCAATGTGAGTTATTTCAAAATTTTGGTAGTAAATGTTATATCTTAAAATATGATAGAAATGGAAAACTTGACTCCAAGAGCGATGAAGGAATCTTTCTAGGGTATTCCACAAAAATAAAGGCTTATAAATGTCTAAATAAATCCTCTAACAAAATTGTTGAAAGTGCAAATGTAAAGATAGATGAATTTTCAGAGAAGAATGAAAAGGAAAGCACAAAAGAACCAGAGGACTACAAAAAGTTTGTTTACAATGAAGAACTTGACACTCTACCCAACCAAAAATGTAGAGCTCCCAAGCAACATATCATTGTACCCAAGCATCAGACTGCAAATACCGATGATCAGGATATTGCTCAAGATGATACACAAAGTGATGGAGAACATAATGAAGGGTAGAATGATGATCAAGATGATAGAAAAAGAGTTGAGCCTTTACTTTCTAGATATGTCAGAAGCAATCATCCACAGAACCAAATCATTGGAGACAAGAAGGCTGGTATGAGAACCAAAAGTAAGTCTCTAAATACAAGATGTCTTATTTTTTATTATGAACCCAAATCTGTCAATGCTGCACTAGATAATGATGAATGGATTAGTGCTATGAATGAAGAGATTGAGAAGATTGAGAAAAACAAGACATGGACACTTGTACCGAGACCAGATGACAAGAATGTCATTTGCACAAAATGGATATTCAGGAATAAATTGAATGAGAATGGAGAAGTCACCAGAAATAAAGCAAGACTAGTATGCAAGGGGTATGCACAAGAAGAAGTAATTGACTATGGAGAGACCTTTTCACCCATTTCTAGGCTAGAAGGAGTGAGAATATTACTTGCTTATGTTGCATATAAAGACTTCAAGGTATATCAAATGGATGTCAAGTCTGCATTCCTAAATGGAATACTTGAGGAAGAAGTATACATTGAGTAACCAGAAGGGTTTGAAGATCCAGACAAGAGGAACATGGTATGTAGGCTACACAAAGCCTTGTATAGATTGAAACAAGCACCCTGAGCCTGGTATGAAAGACTTCATTCCTATCTTATAAGTATTGGATTTGTAAGGACTAGTGAAAAAAATAATCTTTATTTAAAGGAAGATACTGATCCTAACATTTTGATTGCTGAGATATTTGTTGATGACATCATATTTGGAGGCAATGATATGCTATGCAAATCATTTGAAAATGAAATGACCAAAGAGTTCAAGATGTCTATGTTTGGAGAGATCAAGTTCTTTCTTGGTCTGCAGATCATGCAACAAGATGAAGGTATTTTCATTACACAATCCAAATACATCAAGGAAGTACTAAAAATATTCAAGATGGAAGAGTCCAAACTAGTTGGAACACCGATGGAAACTAGATGTAACTGACAAAGGAGGACAATTCATCAGAGGTAAATCAGACTTTATATAGATCAATGATTGGAAAACTCATGTATGTTGTACGTACTAGACCAAATATTTCACATGCAGTAAGAATAGTTGCAAGATTTTTCTGCTAATCCCAGGGAATCACATATGACTACTGTGAAAAGAATCCTAAGATATCTAAAGAATACAAAGGAATATGGCTTATGGTATAGAAGAGAAGGAAAATTTGAACTTAAGGCCTTTACCGATGCTGATTGGGCTGGAAATATTGATAACCGGAAGAGCACAACTAGAGGAGCATTCTTTATGGGTGACAGACTTGTCACATGGATCAGCAAGAAGCAAGGATGCATCTCTCAGTCTACTGCAGAGGTAGAGTATGTTGTTTCTACTCCAAATTGCTCAAATATTGCATGGATCAAATAGTTACTGGAAGGTATGCATATGCAAATCCTAGACCCAGTAATTATCTATTGTGACAATACCAATGCAATAAACATTTCCAAGAATCTAGTCATGCATGCTAAAACAAAGCATATTGCCATCAAGTATCATTATTTAAGAGAACAAGTTCAAGCAAACGAGGTGATACTTGAGTATGTGCAATCAAAAGAAAAATTGGTCGATATCTTCATCAAGCCACTGCCCAAGGATGCATTTGAGTACTTGACAGAGAGACTAGGGGTCAGACCTTTGTCTATTGGTCATTAAGATGACTAGAAGGCTACATCAACCTGCATATTATCATAATATCATTCATGTTGATGCAATCAGGGAGATGGACTTAACAAAGATAAATCTATACATAGCAAGGTATTTATCTACTTCAAGCACTAGAGTTATTACTGATGGATTGGGAAATTCAAGGAATATATTATGGATAGAAAGGATCTGTTTGGCATTACTGCCAAACATTTGTTTGGCAAAGATGTTTTTTTGGCATTGTTGTCAAAGGGAGAGAAATTTCTCATTATCATACTGATAAAGGGAGAGATTATATCCATTATCATCTCAGGGAAAGATCATATCCATCAAAGTATCCTAAGGGAGAGGTGTAACAAGAATGGGAGAGTACACACAAAGGAAAAGAATTGCTGACAAGAGACATCAAAGAAAGGGGAACAGTCAAAGGGAGAGAATTTGACACAGAAGGAGCACACATCACATCAGAGAAAGAAGGATTCTACATCTATCTAGTGAAGGGATTAAAGATAGACAAAAAGCTGCAAGAATCAAATCAAAGCTATTTGAGCTTACCGAAAGCCATACATTTGTAATATTTACATTAGGAAAGCTTGATGAAACTGTATATTTAATATCATATTAGCAATAGTATAGTATTATAATGTAGTATGTTGTCATCAATGCGAAAGGGAGAGATTGATGAAATGTAACTGATTGAATTTTTGAAGATGTTAATTTGATGATCATGCAAGGCATTAAATCAGTTAATGTGTTGTATTGTTATTGATGTCAACTTTATATAATTTGCATGGTCATGGAAATAATGCCAAATAATTTAAAGAACTGATGAATCAAAGGCTATGCTTTCAGTAATGCATATAAGTCAAGTATTCACAAAGTGACTATATACATCGACAGAGTGCACACCAATGGACAGAGTAAAAGAGAAAAGTCACAGTGTTACCTGACAGGCAAATGCACAGCATTACCGATGAGCAAAGTTATAATGTTTCCCAATGGAAAAGACAAGGATGGAGATCCCGATGACAACTAAAGTCACACTGACGAAACAGTCAGTTATCACCAATGACTAATTGAAGTGTTGACTGACAGAATAGAGAGTTCAAAAAATGACAAAATGCTTAGATATCAAGAGCTAAAGATAGACTTAACTGATACTTATCATTGTTCTAATCACCCAGATAAATATTGAGATGAGTAATTGATTTAAAGCTGATTTGTCAAGTTGGCAAGAAGATCTCTTTGAGATAAAACTAGAGTTTGCTTTAATTGGCGAGAATTGTGGATCATGCCAAGAATCAAGAAAGCCATGAAAAGGTAAATCATGTCTATAAAGAGACAAACCCAATTCATTACGAATGGTGTGGGTGAACAAGAGAAGAGGAAATACGCTAAAGAAAATCTAAAGGATAAGAAATTCTTCATTCAGTCCTTATCAACAAGCTGGAGTAAGAGATAGATTCTGCAAACACCGACAAATAGTGAGACAACATCACAGAGCAGAAAAATGTGGAGCAAAGGTATAGAATTGATTATATTGATCAGAGAGGTAATGCACTTACAATAAATTGAAAAATCTGCAATTAAGTTGTATGTATGAACAAATCATTAATGTTTCAGTTTAACCATTGAAGCATCAAGTCTCTTAACCGAGTAGGACTTAAAAGTCTTTTGTAATTGAGATACATCCCAATGAGTATAAAAAAGTTTAATCATAGAAAGTAGCATTGGATATGCCTGATACCTATTGACAGGCCAAGTGAGTGTTTGATCAAGGATGGTAGAATTAGATGTTAGATACTAGGTGCCAAACTATCTTTTAAATCCTCTAACAAGGTCACACCTAATAGTGTGTTTGTAAGCTTTAACAGAGTTGGCTACTAATAGAGATCATTTTAGAAGAGTGAAAATTTGGGGTACCGGTCCCAGTGGTTTTTCCCTTAACAAGGTTTCCACATTAAAAATCCATGTGTCATGTGTTTATGTTTATTACTTTACTGTTTTACATTTCACATATGCAATTCTAGATTGATCGGTATACTCTGCATATTTACTATGTTTTGGCAAATAGTTGACTGTTTATCGATAAACATACAGAAGAAGGATTTACAAAGCATTTCGACAAGCAGTAAACTGATATAATTATTTCAAGGCATTCATCTTGTAGGACAAAAGATAACTAGAGGCATAATTTGTGGTTATAAGTTTTAAGGGTTGATTTAAGGATTAATTTCTCAGGCCACTGATTCACCCCACCCCCCCCTCCGCACTTAGTTATTACTAACAAGTGCTTCGGCCCATTTGTAGACATTGAAGTCAATGTCAGATTGACTATTTTTGATCAGTGGATGTAGTTAGATTGATGGATCAAATTTAAATTTTTGATTCATTATTTTTGAGCTATTTCTTTGTGCGTGTGGATTAATGGAATATTGAAGTAGCGATTTTATATGGTAATAAAGGTCCAATTAAACCTATTTTTTAATCATTCTACACTCACACAAATTCTTGAAGTGCTTTGGAGCTGTGAGGGAGATCAAGAGAAGTTTTTGTGCATAATTTGGTTTTGTTTCAAAGCAAAAAGTCATAAGTAGGGTTTCCATCTCTCTGTGTTATTTCATGGTATTTTCTTGGTGACTTGATCTAAATTGGGGAGGTAATTTTTATTTTGAGTGTTGAAACTGGGATAGGGTTAAAATTTTCTGAAATTGATTTAAAATTCATCTTGAAATATCAAAATTATTAGAAACCTTAGTTTTATGTATCTACAAATTATTGTTAAAAGAAAGCCCTAGTTTTTCAAAATGTCACCTCAAAGACACCATTTGGGCCGGATAGAATACCTTAAGAGGAATCTATTTGATGATTTCCTAAACTAATTAAAACTCTCAATAAATGAAATACCTATAGGGAAGAAATTGGTAGGAGGGCATATTGTGGATCTAGGGGTTATACGAAAAAATGTCCATATTGCAGATGCCAAGGTGCCTATGAAAGGATTGAGTATGTTTAGAATGTGGTATGGATAGTCTCACTTGGAAAAACCTAGATCAAATGTGTGGCAGTATGACCCAGGAAATTTGGTAGTGTTGAATGTTTTTATGTATGCAGATTTAATGTTGGCAGTTGAAAACAGATATGATCTAGTTGCTAGGGTTGTGATAGGAACAAATGGTGAGCCTCTATTGAAAATTTGTAGAGAGGAATTCCAAAAGGTTTTTGATTTATACAAACCTGATGAATCTTTGGAAAATTTTGATTTGGAGGAGATTAGAGAGAAGTATAAGAACAAAAAATAATTTGTCATCGAAAGACTTCTTCCATCTCATTTGGATAAGGTAGGGAGTGAAAAATATTATATTGACCCTAGTTCTAGAGAGCCTTTTCCCATTGAATCTTTTTCTCCACATTTGAGAGCTACATTCTTCACATTGTGTCAAGTCTTAGGGAAGCACCCTAGCACACTAATTCCTCCAGATTACATATACATGACTATCATGATCCAACAGCCAAATTTCATAGTAATATATGATTTTCCCCGTATCTGGTAGAGAATATCCATGAAGAGATGGTGAAATTGCATAATAGAGGGAAATACTATTTCCACTAGTACTCAATGTTGATGCATATGTTCTTGTTCAAAAATTTGATTACTTTGCAGAATATATGAACTTGATCAAGACAATGGATTGTGAAGAGATGTGAGTTCAGACTTGGAGTATAGTTATGTATAAGGATTGGGAGGATCCAAATTATTTGTTATTTAATAATTATTTTTCTTCAAACCTAAGGTCCAGGTAGATGGTTAATCCCCAAGAATTCCTAAGGAGCTACTGGATTTATTAAGGCCAAAGGAAAGAGTTCCTGAATTAAAAATTTAGCACAATTGGGGAGATATTATCCCATATTTAGTGAGCATGGTCCTAAGGGTTTATGGGTATGGTGATAAACCTCATGTTCCACCTTAAAATATAACATTAAGGTTAGGTTTTGTAGAGGTCATGAGATAGATTTCCTAGATATAGGAGAACAAGATGGTAGGGAGGAGTAAAGGAACTATTTTCCTTGATTTCACTGTAGTTCCACATTTTGTGATTAGTAAGGATGGATGAGCACTTTTTGAGAAAAAAATTAAGATCTACCACTTGGTTGTTAGCACAGTCATACATAGTGACCCTAAGAACTTCTACAACATTTTCAGACAAAGGATAAATCTCACATCCCATTCCCATGAATTTAATTACCCAGAGGATTTAATCTAAAATTTCTATGATGAGGATCACTAGGAGGAAAACAAGAAGAAGTGGGTGTCCTATAAACAATTATGACATGGGATCATAAAGTTTGATCCTAAATATGATCCCCTGCAGACATTAAATCCATTTTCTATGAAAATAAGCATACTGGTGGGTCATTTTGAGGAAATAATGCTCATGTTGAGATAGAAGAATAATAGGTTGAAATAAGGGGACAACACTGATGTGTTGCATAAATTTTTACATGCCCCACTATCTTCTCTCAAGTCTACTATGTTAGCTTCTAAGGTAGTAACTCCACTCCCACCACTCAAAGAAGGTGAAGGTGAAGAAAGGCCTCTAGAATACCCTCATTTGACTATAAAAGTGTGGAAAAGGGTGAGAGGGGAGGAGGTCAGTGATGATAGTGATAGTGATGAGGAGAGAAGAAGAAAAGGAAAAAATATTATGAAGTATGATAAGTCTTCTATTTCCCCCCCTAGACCTTTGAAGGGGATTCACATTGTTGATCCACAACAGGAACCAAGGAGGGAACCTACTCCACCACCTCTATCACCACCAAAATCAAAAGGAAAGGAACAACCGAAAGTACAAGTTGTAGAAGAGATGAGTGATATTGAGTATGATAGTGGTGATGAATGCATAATCATATTTTAATAGGATTTAGAAGTTGGAATGCTAGTTCCACCCATTCCCCAAGTTTCTGATTTTACCGCTTTGGAGATTCAAGGAAAAGTATATAGAGACATTAGGAAGGAAGCCTGTGATGCCTAGAGGATTACCACAAGAGGTGTGAGGAGAAGAAGGCTCAAAGGATAGACATGTATGAGAAATAAAATGGGGAGGAGGTCAAATTAAAAATGACCAAGGAATTCAACGTCATTACTCCTAAAGAAGGGAAAAGGGTTGTACATAAGGTAGGGGTATTCATCATGCCAAAGTGGAATATTGCAAATGTATTTTCCTTTGATGTTGTGAGAAGAAATATGCTATTATATGGAAAACAATTAGAATAGGTAAATCTTGTGATGAAGGGATCATTTTACAACATTCACCATGAAACATTGGAAAATTGGTCATTGTCCCCTACTCAGAATAAGCCAGATATAGCATATATCAACACAACCTTGAGGGGTAACATCATCATATAGAAGGTAGCTGATACCACTGGGGTAGATGTAACTAAAATGGCACTAGAAACAACAAGTTTAGTCCATGATGTCATGAAATGGGATAAGGATGAGTTGTAGGAATACAAGAAAAGGTGCCACCATTTATTTTGTGAGTACAATAAATCACAATAGAGGTGTATATAATTAGAGACGAAAATGGCTCTACAAGAGAAAATAATTGCACAATTGACATCCTTTGTTCCTAAAATCACTACACTCCCATCTTTTTCAAAGAAAACTCCTTCTTCCTCACATGTTGCAGCTTCACAAGATATTGATAGGTTAGCCTCCCCAGCTTCTCCTACACCACCATTTATTGAAGAATTGGAATGTTCAGTGGACCCCTCAAAGGGGCAGTTGATACAAAAGATCACTGATTTGGAAAATCATATTTTTGAGGGTGAGTAGAGATCTGTTGCAAATAAAATGGATATTGTTCAATCTTTCATGTATCACCTAAATGAAAAGCTAGATGTAAATTTATCCAACATTCTTTCTTCATATTTTGTATTGTTTGAAGTTGTGCATAATTTTGATAGAGATAAAGAAGTGGCAAGACCACTATTTGAAAAATGGAGAAATAGGGTAGATGAGCTAAGACTGATAAATTTGGGCTCAAAGCATCACAAGGAGAGGCGCTAAAAGATTCAGCCCACTTTTGGATTTGTCAACTCTCTGCAGGAGTTCCAAATGCTACTAGAGCATATTGAGGGTAGGATGAGAGAATTATTTAATAGTTTCAATACAATGATGGGTTATATCCTACCAAAGATCACATATCATAGCGGAAACATCAAGCCATTGCAAACCTAGAAAGATTAGGCAAAGGGAAACATTAAAGCCCAGGTTGATACAATTTGTGATGATCTTGATGCAGGGATCTTGGAAAGCAGCATGGACAAGATCATTGACATAGGAACATTTTTTGAAAGTTTTGAAAGGAAGGTAAATAAGTGTGCAGTCAAATACACCCCCTACAGAAAGAATGTTGATGAGGTGATGATTTTTGATTAGCCAACAGATGAAGATAATAATGAGTGGTTCAAGATGTATGCTAAAAAATGAAGCATGTAGATAATTAGTCCTTAACTATTACATGTGACAACATGACATAATTTTTTGAGCACTACATGATGTAGTTACCTTTTTGGGTATCAGACTTGCAATCATGAGTTTCAGAATCATACCTTCATCAAAGAATGTGTTGCAAAGGAAAATTTACAAGGAATAATGTTCCTAACATATAGTTGCCTATTTTTTCTTCTTTTACAGAGGTTTTTGTAACAAGAATCTGAAATGTGCCAAATGAAAATGTGACACTTGTTATTCTCTGGCCCAAAGCTTGTTGCTCCTTGTTGCTATAAAGGAAATCATGGCCATGAGAAAAGGGTTACAGGTTTTAAGTATTTTTTGAGTCTAGGTTCCATAGTAAGGTCTAGGTGAAGATAAAATATTTTGTAAGATAATTACATAGAATTTTTTTGAAGGATATTGTGCATATTCTTGCAGGTTTCAAGTTTATGAGTTGTTGTTGTACCATGATAGAGATAGCCATTTCAAATTAATGAAAATATATTTTTTGGATCATTTCTCTCTTGTATGCAAGTTTTATTGAGTTTGGAATAATTTATTACAAAGATTTTATTTCATTCAGTGCATTATTATGATGTATGCAATTTCTATTCATGCTTTGGTTCAAAGAAACAATTAAATGCTTGAATAATACTTGCAAATTCTTAGGGTTTGTATAAGGATTATGATAATTAGTTTGAGTCATAATTGTTAATTAATGGTGTTGTAATGCAACATTGGTTTAAATCATAGAGATATTCCTTTTTAAAGTTTTTTTGCATTGCAATTAGCATTTCATAAATTTATTGCCCAATGGAATGAGGCATTGGTTATTATTGTTATGTCTTACTAGGTATGTGGGTTTATTTTCATCTACTTTTCCAACAAAATTTGATACAATCATGTTGTAACCACTTAAAATTAGTCTAGAAAACCCATATCCTCTAATTTGATTAATTGGCCTTAAGAAACCCTAAATCAAAGGCATTTATTGCTAGACCCTAATTATGGAAGTATTTAATCAAACTTGCCTACATAATTAAACATGACTTGTTGAATCAAATTATTAATCAAATCTCAAATCACTTAATTGCTTTAACTATGGAATTAATTAAAAGTACTAGACCCCTTTTAATTAAATAAAATATTCACACATCCTCATACATGTGTGAGCACTCAAAATTCAAATAAAAGCAATTAAATGGGGACATTACCAAATTTGTCTCATCCTCCCCAAAACAAGCACAAAGTTGACCAATCGAAATCATCTCACTTGGACCAAACACACATGGATCAAAGGAAATCGCATCTCTACCACTCTTCTTGGTTGAATCTTGACCATTCATTTCACCAAATTTCCTATAAAAGGAAGAGCTCTCTTTGTTCAAAGAGAGAGACAATTTGAGAGTAAGGTTATAATGCTAAATTTGTTCTAGGTTTTGAGGATTGTTCTTGCCTCCATCTTCATAATAGCTTATTTTTCTTGCATTTAGAATCTGGCTTGCACTTCTAGTTTAATGATAACTTCAGTCTTAGTTTCATTTAATAGTTGTTAATGGCCTTCTTGCATTTTCATGGTTAATATGCACTTAGTTTGCTTATGCATGCATTTCATTTTCAAGGTTCTTGAGAGAAAAGTATGCAAGTCCATGTATCATGCTCATTCCATTAAAAATTCCATTTTGGATTCATCTAGTCATTGGTTTCCTATTCCAATTTGATGAGCATTCTTATTGAATCACACTCACCTCAAATAGGAAGCAATAAGCTACTCTTGAGCATAGTTGTGTAATAATTTTGATTTAGATTTGATACTAACCCCTTAAATTAATAATTTATTAAAGTGTTTGGTGTTGCAAATTGAATGTCATATTTTACCACACACATTTTTTGGTGCTCACCATGGGGTTGAACATGTTTTTGCCCCATTTTCCCATTATTTTCATGTTTTTGACAAAACTGCACTTTGTGTCGTACTATGTTTCATACCTTCTTGTACGACAAAACATTGGCTACTAATTTGTCATTTTAGAACATTTATATTGTCATACGAGTATGTAGTTGATCTAAATTGTTGTATGGGTCTATTATTTTTGTCATACCTGAGATCATTTTGGCTTGTTTTTTATATGGTCCTACATGATTTGTCATACAAAGTTTTCTTCTAGACAATCCTATGTACTTTGTCGTTTAAGAAACAAAGAGTGTTTATAGAGGGGTATTTGATGTGGTCTTGATTCGCTAACCCCTAACATGTTTTTGGTGATCTTTTTTCTCTCTGGTTTAACAGCCTAACTTTTTTTTGTAGAACACTTAATGGAAGAATCGCTGCCAAGTCATACTAGCTTACATTTTTATCAAACTAATAACTCTTTT
Source organism: Thuja plicata (assembly GCA_018584345.1). NCBI lineage: Eukaryota > Viridiplantae > Streptophyta > Pinopsida > Cupressales > Cupressaceae > Thuja > Thuja plicata. The sequence goes on from MU224579.1 coordinate 1,274,325, forward strand.
GTGATTGTAAGATGCTTGAAAGAAGGAAAGTTTATGGAAACTACTAAATCTTTGTGTTTTCATGTTGTCTTTTGACTCCATCAACCAAACAAAATGTGTATCCTCTTAATTGGTTTCTTAGGCACCTAGTTTAATTAGGGTATTTTTTTGTATAAGTTAAATTGGACTTAAGGGTACTATGCTCTTCTTCCTTTTAGGATGAATTAGAAACCCAAAAATGTTCGATTTTTCTTAGGAAAACAATATTTTTGGCAAACTTGGAGTATTTAGCGTGTTTGGGAGACACAAAAAGAAGTAGGAAATTATGCTCTTCTCCTCTTTGAGGGAGAATCATAAATCCTGGCCTTCTCTTTTCTATCCTCTCTACTTTCCGCATACCTTTTAGATGGGCCTACTGGTTGAGGAAAAAATCTCTCAAGAATGACCCACGTGAGAACAAGATGTAAGCCACACCACTCCAACTTGATGACATGTAACTGATTGAATGTTTGAATATGTTAATTTGATCACCGAAATGCAGAAAGATAATGCAAGACATTAAACAGTTAATGGATTATATTTTTATAGATGTCAACTTGATATAATCTAATCAGTTATAATCAAAGTGCCAAAGACTTCAGATAACCAAAGAGATAAAGATTATGCTTTCATTAATGCATAAAAGACAAGCATTCACTATGTGGCTTCAAACACCGACGGCTAATGGAACTCGATGGACAAAGATAACCGAAAGTCAAGTCACAATGATGCTCGAGCAAGAACACTGACGAGTAGAATCACAAGCATGCTCAAAGGAAAAACAATCCCAATAGATAGACAACCCCGACAAAGAAGCCCGATGTGAACTAGAGTGTTGACCAAAGCTATCAAAGAGTTAAAACACCGAAAGTTAACTAGAGTTCAGAAATGACAAAATATCTAGCTGGTAGGGCTAAATATAGACTTAACTAGTAGTTATCATTATTTTCATCGAAAAGATAAATCCAGAGATAAGTAAAGTATTTAAAGCTACTTTGTCTAGTTGGAAAGATCTCTAAAAGATAAAATAGGAGTTTTTCTTTAAATCAGATTGGCTAAGATTGTGGATGACACCAAGATCAAGAAAATCAAGAACCTAGAAATGGTGATATCATGTCTATAAAGAGACAACTTAATTCATTATGAATTAAGGGGATTGAATGAAAAAGAGGATGCTGGAGAGAAACTGATGAAGAAAAAATTCATACAGTGTTGATCAATCAAGTTGAGGAAAGAGCTAAAGATTTATGCGGACACTGAGCAACAGAGCATAGTATCACCAAGCAGAACAAAATTGGAGCAAAGGTATTAAAAAATATATTGATCAGATTGGTTTTATGAGCTTACAATAGATCTAAAAATATGCAAATATAAGTTGTATGTGATCAATATCATACTGTTTCAGTTTAACTATTGATTTAGAAAGTCTCTTAATCAAGCAGGATTTAAATATCCTTTCTATATTGAGATACATCCCAAGGAGTATCAAAAATTTTGATCATGAAGATAGCATCATATGCCAGATACCATTTGACAAACTAGAAGTGTTTGGACAAAGAAGGTAGCATAGAAATGCCTAATATCAAGTGACAAACTAATCTCTTAGATCCTCTAACAAGGTCACACCTAACAGTGTGTTTGTAACCTTTAACAGGGTTGGCTCTTCACCGAGCTCACTTCAGAAGAGTGAAAATTTTGGGTTACCGGTCCCAAGTGGTTTTTCCCTTAACAGGGTTTCCACGTTAAAAATCCATGTGTCAATGTGTTTATGAGTCATTACTTTAGTGTTTTGTATTACACATAGCTAATCTTGATTGATCGGTATACTCTAAGTAATTTACTATTTTTCTGTAAATTGAAAGACTGCTATTCGGTAAACATAAAGAATAAGGTTTAACAAAGCATTCCGAGCAATAATAATTTGATAGTTATATTTGAAGGCATTCATCTTATAGGACTAAAGATAACTAGAGTCTTAATATTATGGTACTAATTTTTTGGGTTGATTAATTGGAATATTTTTGAGGCCACTAATTCACCCCCCCCCC
>MU224579.1:1286651-1316099 GCA_018584345.1 Thuja plicata
GATGTATTTAATGGAACTTGGCATGGTCTTGGTTGCTTGGCATGGACTGGGAGGAGCTCGGCCTTGCTTAGGAATTTGGTGCCTATTATAGGCCGTATAAGTAATTTTCCACAAAGAGTTAGAGGATTCAAATTTTAGGGATTGAAGAGGGCCTATATTTCTACCTACGGTTTGAAGCATGAGTCCTAATTCATCCAGAGCTAGGAGATATCACGATTTTACTAAGACATCAATTTTGGGCATTTAATTGTTGTTGTTGGCCGAATTATGGCATTTAATTTATGTGTTTGTATTTAATTTATGTTCAGGGCCAACATGTGGCTTAGATTGTTATAAGTAGGGGTTGTGGGGGAAGTCTTTAGTCATGATTCATTGATCCTGGAGAAGAGGAAGAGGTAGAGGAGCGAGTTTTGAGAGGAGCTAGTGGCTGCGGCTTGGGAAACAAGGAGATTGCTTGGTGGGCTTGCGAGCACAAGTTTAGATCTTCCTTGGGTGTTCCTACCAGTGTGTGGATCTGGGATAGCTAGGGTTTCATTTGGATCTTTTGATATCTTATGGAGTTTCTATTATATTTGCATTGTATTTGGCCGTAACCCGGAAGGCCTTACAGTCGGGCATGTTGGATGAAAATATAATGATTCTATTATGAGTATTTGCATTCTGTGGATATAAATCTCTGTGTTGTTTTTTTTTTCCATTGTGTGGTTATTTGTTGGGGGCTAGGAAATATCCATTGGGGATCCCCTGCCTTGACCTTCATCAAAATCCAAAGATTTCAAAAATACAAACACTTTAAAAAGATGATGCAAATACTTATGCATATGGACAAGGATAGATACTTTATGTACCTAGCATCCATAAGTGTTAAAATTCCTCATGAATTTGATATTGAAGGACTTATACAAGAAGAGGAAGAGTCTCCCATCACCATGCTCAATCAACGATTGCAAGACATGAGATGTGAACTTAGAGAATTGAAAAAAGTGAAAGACAAAAACTCTAACAAGTAATAATTGGAATCTATATGTCCTTTTTGTTTGCTAAAAACTTACACATGCCTTTATTTCCCCCTAAGGTTGAAATTCCAAAATATGAAAAATACAATGGAAAAGGTGACCCTCAAGATCACATGAGGGAATTTTTTTCCCTTAGCATGGAGTTTATTCATGATAGGACATATCTAATATAATTATTTTCATGAAGCCTCAGTGGCATAGCCTTGGAATGTTTCACAAAACTCTCGCCTGGTATTCAAACATATAATGATCTTGTTCAAAATTTCATCCAACACTATTCCTGCAATATATTACATACGGTCACCAATTTGAATCTATGTAATACTAAACAACATAATGGTGAAATTTTTTTAAAATTCCTCCAAAGGTGGAGGAAGATATTTGCGAGATAACCATGGAAAATCCCAGAAACTGAGAAAATTGACATATTCACCAACAATTTGGTACCTGAAATGAACTACATGATTCAGATGCAAAAGCATACTGCCTTTAGTGAGTTGGTGGAAAGCGCTATCCAGATCAAGGAGGTTCTCATAAAGAAAGGTGAACTCTCCTTATATAAAGAAACTAAACCCTCCAACAATCCTAATAATAACAATGGTAAATAAAAAATCAAATATTAAAACAAAAACAAGAATGTGTTCAATGACAAAGTGGTTGACTCACGTGAATTTAGACCCAAAGAGCCAGTGTTCAATCTATCTAGTAGTATTCAAACCGCTAAGAAAAATATGAATGTTCTGATAATACTCAAGAATAATCTAGACACATAAAAAGACAAAGCATTATGGATACCAAAACCCAAGTGAAATTTTACTTCTCTTGGACAACCTCTTGAAATCACATTAAAAACTCAGGTGGCTCACAAGATCATCACGATACCAGATTCAAAGCCTTGGGAACCGGAAGTTAAACCTAAATGGTGGAACGACAATCACTTTTGTGAATATTATAAAAACAAAGGACACTTGAATCACAAATGTATGAAATTGAAGCATGTCATCCAAGACCTCATTGATAACAAGACTATCACAGTTTATGGACATCATTCAAACAATGATCATAAAGCTCTTAATAAACCCTTACCCTCATATGAATAAGGAGATTCCTCAAATAACCAAGGAGCTAAAATGAATTACACCTATCCTAATGACGACAATGAGATTCACATGCTTGAATCGTCTAATCAATCAGTTAATATGATTATCCTTAAGGATAAAAAGGAGCTTGAATGCGCTAATGATAAATCAAACTAAATTTACTCTTAAGGGAGTGGCTTCATCGTGAAAACAAACTATGACAATAAAACCCTCAACATCAAAGCAAATAGTCTCATTAATCCTAGCTATGAATTACAATTTGGTTGATCAATTACAGAGAACTCATGCCCAAATTTCCATCTTGGATTTACTTAATATCTCACCATCACATAAGGAGATCCTTGAAATGGCTCTTTTAGAGACAACTGTACCCAAGGACCTTGGTGTTGATCGGTTCCAAACTATAGTAAGTCATCTAAATTCACCTCACTACCTATCTTTTTCATAAGAATATGATAAATCATTGAATCATCCACATAACCAACCCCTACACATACAGGTCTTGATCCATAAAGATTGAATCCAACGTGTCTTGATAGATGGAAGCATCGGTTTGAAAATTTGTACTCTTAAGCTTGTGACAACATTAAGTTTTCTAGAATGGGTTATAGATCCCAGAAGAAAGATCGCCATAAAGGCCTTTGATGATGAAGAAAGGTCATCAAAAGGATTGGTTGTGCTACCTATCATGGTTGGAACCATTGAGAGAGATGTGATTTGCCAATTTCTGGATTTACTATAAGCATTTTAACATTCTATTAGGGAGTCCATGGATTCATGACATGTAGGCGATCCCCTCAACATATCATCAATGTGTAAAATTTCCACACAATGGATTGGAGGTTTCTATTTTAGAAGATAACACATACTCCTCTAACACTTTGAAATGAGCAAACATCATGATTCTGCATAATAAGAAAGCATCAACTGTGCAAGGATCTAAAAATTCTCGGATGACACTCATGAAATTTTTTTAGGAGAAATTGAAAACTACCAACAAAAGTATAGGAGAGTATCAAATACACTCTTTTCCTTTAGTGGCTAATCTTCCTACATCCCCTAAATTGTATGGCATTACCCTCATCATCATTTAAGCCTACTAGCACTCAGAAATTGGTAATACATGAAGGGACTGGTATTGTAAAAGCTCATGTACCTCTCTCAGAAGAGAATCAAGAGAAGGTTTTTCTTGTCTGGTTGTATAAAGGAGAAGAACATGATCAAGAAGTTAAACATGTTGACATTTCTCTATAGAAGTATGTAAAGGATATCAACTAATGCAATGAATAGGTTATAAAGGGAAAGGATCCCTAGGTAAAGATAAAGGGTTAATAGAGCCTATACACATGGAATTTTTGAATCTAGTAGACAAAATAGGGATAGGATATCATAAAAAAAGGTTTCATCCCTCCTCTAGCAATACCCCTATAAACAACCAATCAAAATATTTGGATAATGAGACTGAAGAAGAAGCAGAGGTTGCCTGGTTACTATTTGAAAGGCTATTGCATATACAAATAGAAAATCCTCACTACCAAGGGGAATTGTATATTCCATCTCAATTCAGAGCCCCCTTTGAAACAAATATCTCAGTGTACCAACCATTGCCTAGCATGAATCAAGTAACCAAGGAAGAGGTAGAAAACTCACAATATGAGCCAGAATTAGAACTCGAGGATGAACATTATGAGAGACACCCAAAATGTGGGCAATTGGTTAGTATTTCTCACATATTAGATCTACTGTACTTCCTAGATATGAGGATACATGTCATTGAAGTATCCCCATCCCGCCTCACATCAGTACAAGAAGGTGTAGGAAAAGTCATAGTGAAAGAAAGTGAAGATTGTAACCACCTGGATTTGGTCTGCTCTGACTATAAACCCTATTTTTCCTAAGTGTGATCATACCCCCAATTATGCCCAGACAACTCTTTAATCAGCTGGCATAATTCATTTGAATCAGATTTAATCTCCTAAGTGATTTAATCACTCAATTTTATTAATCACCTTAGCCAATCAAATCAAATCAAACATGGCTAAGGTAATTAATTTAAAAAGAAATTAATAAATCACTATTATATCTAATCACTTGAAAAAGCCTATCTTCTAGCCTAAATTAATCTTATTAATTGGCTATAGTCCTAATTAATTATCAAAAGCAATAAAAAGATTAAATAATTAATTTTCCTATTTTTTAATGAATATATTAATTATAATTCATTTCATTAATATTCCCTTTAAACCCCTAACCTAACCTACCTCAACCATCTTAACCCTAGGTTCAAACCCATCCCAACCTATTCCCCCCATGCTAATCCTAATCCTAATCTTAATCCTATCCTAGCCCACTTCCTAATGTTGTCACAGTCCTAATTTTGTGATTAGGAATTCATCCCACTTGAGAAAGTCAACTTTCTCAAGCTTGACTCCCTCTAAGTCCACTTTCTCAAGCTTGGATTTACACTCCTCACCATGCCTCTTAATTTATCTCATTAATGTGTCATTAATGGAGATTCCTCAAGCCCATGCCTCATCAATACCTTTGACATTAATTCCTCTTACACCTCATTAATGGTTTTTACACCTCCATTAATGAACCTTTTCCCCTCTCTCTCTCCTCATTTCTTCTATAAATAGAATGAGTTTTTGAGCTCAAATGGCCCTTAATTTTAGAATTGAAAAGCATTGTTATGTTGTTTACATTACTTGTGAATCCATATTGCATCTTAGATTGAATATTATGCATTGTTATTATCATACTTTTTAGAGCTAATATGCATGTTTAGTGAGCATTTAAATTAGTTTTGATTCAAATCTTCCATTCTTAGGTTATATATGTCACTGATTTGTGCATAATCTGAGGGCATGATTATGGCATTCTTCAAACTCCTAGATAGGAAGTAATAGATCGGTTTCAGTATTTAGCTTCAAACCCTTGATTTTTATGCTTTTCTACTAATATAATGATCTATTGAAGTGTTGTGTTGTAGATAACAGGTGCACTAATTAACACACACAAAGATGACCTAGAAGAAGGTAGTTTTAGTGGAGACAAAGGATTCTTCATGACCATAGCACAATACCTAGGAATGTTTGATGACAATCAAACTGACTCTCATGAATATGAATTTGGTCAAGGTATAAAAAATAATATAGAAGGAAGGCATCCAAATTGGGGGCAACTAGTTTCTCCTACTCATGTCTTAGACATACCTCATTCTGTGGGGACAAGTTCCAATGAACATGAATGGGATTCTATCTTAGATACTACCGTAGATATTGAAGTGGATGTTATTTAAAAGTGTGCACCTAAATTGTAGCAAGGAGAGATTTCAAATGCTTCCTAGACAATTGTCCCTCCTCAAAACATCAATTGTAACTTTGGAGATGATAGCAGAGATAATCAAACTAGAGCTAGGTCTACGTCAATAATTGAGATAATTCCCCTGAGGACTATTCTGGAGAGACTATATATTCAGGAGGAGAATCAAAGCATTGATGCTAGATCAAATAAGTTAAATTCACAAAATACTAACAATGAATCCAATGGTGAAGTTAGGAAGCTCTGTGGTCTAGTGAATCCTTTAGAGAGTAACATGATAGATCTTCTCTTACCCATTGAAATTCTTGATCATGCTAATGTGGTGCTTTCCTTAGAACCTACCAAATAATTATACTTAGTTCACCCTAAACTTATTGAGTTCAAGTGAGCCTTTGAATCTAATCTCTTCTCCAAATGACTACACTTTGACATGTTACCTAAATTCTATTGAGCCCCTCACTTCTTCCATTAGTGCAACAAGTGTAAATATGATAGAGGGAGATATCAAGTTTCTAAGTATAAAAAAGAGAAATAAAAATAAAAAAAGGTCTGGCAGTGAGAATCACTTTGTGGAAGTGTCAGAACCAAAAATAGTAAAAACAAAAATCCTATCCAATGGTGAAAACCTCCCAAAGGCACCAAGGGATGGGAAACTTGATATCTTACCCGATCACTTTCAGGAATGATCTTTAGTGCTGATAGAACCTACACAATCAGTCAACTTGGCAACAATAGAGGTACCTCAATTGATATATCTGGCACAGTCCTTGTTTGAAGAAGAGCAACAACAGGTTACCTAGTTATTTAGGAACAAAAAGATTAACTTTACTTGGTCTTACTTATACATGCCAGGGCTTGATACAGACTCGATAATGCACCAGTTGTCAATTGTTCTTGGTTTCAAGCTAGTCAAACAAAAGCCAAGAAAGATGCACCTTCATGTAGCACTATTGGTTAAAGATGAGCTAGATAATTTATTGAAAGTGGAATTCATTTAAGCTATTGCATACGCTAATTGGATCTCTAACATCGTGCATGTTTCCAAAAGAGATAAATCAATCAGAATCTAAATAGATTTTTGGGATTTGAACAAAGCTTGTCTAAAGGATGATTTTCCACTTCCCAACATTGACATGATTGTGGATCTTATAGTAGGATATGAAATGTATTCCCTCGTGGATGGCTTTTTGGGATACAACCAGATAAAAATAGCACTCGAAGACCAGGAAAAGACAATTTTCACATGTACTTGGGGCACGTTCTATTGGAATTTTATGCCCTTCGGTATCAAAAATGTAGGAGCAACATACCTGCATGATATGACAACCATATTCCATGACATGATGCACAAGAATATGGAGGACTATGTAGATGATACCCTGGAGAAATCAGCAAAAAGAGCTACACACTTGGCTGATTTAGGAAAAAAAATTAACAGAATGGAGCAATTCAAACTAAGGCTCAATCCAAAAAAGTGTGCCTTTGGAATGACATCAGGTAAACTCCTCTGATGTATCATCTCAGTGAAAATAATTGAAGTTGATCCAAAGAAAGTAGCAGTGATTATGGAAATGCAACCACCAAGGAACATCAATTAAATCAGAACACTACAAGGCAAGCTACAGTCAATTAGGAGGTTTATCTCACAACTAGCAGATAAAGTAAAACCTTTCACAAATATGTTGCACAAAGGCATGCCATTTAAGTGGGATGAAGGATGTGAGAAATATTTTCAACAGATCAAAGAATATTTAACAAATCCTCCTATATTAATGGCGTTGATACCAGGAAAACATCTTCTGCTCTATATTTAAACTACGAAAATGTCACTTGGAGCTTTGTTGGAAAAACATAATGAAATAGGAAAGGAATGAGAAATCTACTATATAAGTAGGACAATGGTTTCCTATGAGCACAACTACACCATCATTTAAAAAGCTTGCTTGGCAATGGTATTTACTTCTCAAAAGCTTTGACACTATATGCTTGCATATTTCATCAAATAAATTAAATAAGGAAACTTTCAGTGACAGAATTGCATAGTGGGTGATGGTACTTAATGAATTTTACATTGAGTATGTAGAAAAAAAGGTCATCAAAGGATAGGTCATTGTTGATCATCTGGCGGATGCTCCTCTTCGAGACATTAAACCGTTGAGCATAGAATTTCCTGATGAAGCTATTTTACACCTGACAGAACACTCCTAGAAAATATTCTTGGATGGCTCATTCACATAGCAAGGGTCTAGAGATGGTGTGCTCTTTATAACACCCCAAGGGTACAAAATTCAAAAAGCTTATAAAATGATCTTTCCCTGCACAAACAACATAGGTGAGTATGAAGCTCTGGCAAATGGACTAAAGTTGGCCATTGAATGGAAGATCACAAAATTGCACATCTGTGGGGATTCTTGATTAGTAATCAATCAATTGAATGATGAATATCAAACCAAGGATGATAATCTTACACCATATAAGAGGATGGTTGATGACCTAAAGAAGTATTTTGTATTCATCACCTTCCAACAAATACCAAGGGAAGAAAATAAATTTATTGATTCCATGGATACTTTGGCCTCTATGTTAAAATTGGAAGAGCACTAATTTCTCTATGACTTCCTGGTGGAATAAGTTCGTCTTCCATCTTATGAATCCCCAAAAACTCAAATTATATGTTCAATTGTGGGCATTGAATCCTCTCAATATAGCCAAATCTACTCCTACCTACGGGACCAAATAATTCTTGATGACCTATCTAGAAAGTAGAAGATAAACCTTATTAGAAATGTCATGCATTATTTGATCATCGCTAATGATTTGTACAGACGAGGTCTTGATAGTACTCTCCTTAGGTGTCTAGAACATGAAGATTTTGAACATGCACTAAAGGAAGTCCACAAAGGTATTTATGGGTCCCACTCAAATAGTCTCTCGTTAGCTAAGAAACTCCTAAGGGTGGGGTATTATTGGCCTTCCATGGAGAAAGATGCTATCCAGTTTGCTAAGTCCTATAAGAAATGTCAATTACATGGTAACCTAATCCATGATCCTACTAGAGAGTTGTTACCTTTTATCACATGCTAGCCATTCCAACAATGGTCCTTTGACTTGATAGGGAAAATATATCCCTCCTCATCTAGTGGATGCAAATTCATTATTACAGCCATTGAGTACTTCACTAAGTGGGTTGAAGTGGTCCCACTCATCAAAGCAACCAGGAAACAAGTATCCATGTTTATCCTAAACTACATCATCTGCAAGTATGGGATACCTTCCTCTATTATAATAGATAATGGAAGAGAATTCAAAAATAGAGATATGGATGAATTGTGTGATAAGTTCAAAATCACCCAACATTGTTCCTATATCTACTATCCTTAAGGGAATGGATAGGTTGAGGCCTCCAATAAGAACATATTGAAAATCTTGCACAAGATAGTGAATAAGTTAGGAAAAGACTAGCATTGTCAATGAAATCCAACTTTATGGGCTTCTCAAACTAGCATCTAAACACCTACAAGGAAAATGGAATTTGCCTTGGTATATGGTTTAGAAGTTGTATTACCTATTGAGGTAGAGATCCCATCACTCAGAATTTCACTACAAGCGCTCATCACTGGTGAAGATTACCAAATTTCCAAGATCCAAGAATTAGAACTACTTGATGAACGAAAGAAAGAATCATTCAACCATTTAAGGGTCTATTAGAAAAATATGTCTATAGGTTACAAAAAGAAGGTAATACATGGATAATTTTAGGTTGGAGATCTTGTGCATAGAGAAAATCTAAAGAATCAACAACATCGCGAACAAAAGTGGAAATTTGAATTCAACTAGTTGGTTCCCTTCATGATTAATGTAGAATTTAGCTCTAGAGCCTATCAAATCTCAATTCCAGAAGGGGAGACATTTCTTCATCCCATCAACACAATCCACCTGAAAAAGTTCTACAACTAGACATTTTGAGTAGTACCTGTACCGAGAAAATGATCCTGAAAATTTTCCAAAAACAAAAAAAAGAAGAAAAGCCAAAAACATTTGGAAAAAGTCCTGAAAAATGGTCATCCTAGTGAAAAATTGGAAAACAAACACCTTGATGGATCAACCAAAAAAATTAAAATTAAAATTAAAAATGAAAAAAAAAATGAAAAGAGAAAAAGTGCCTCGCTGAAAACCTGGCAAACAGGAGCCTTGGTAGCAAAAATAGAAATAAAATCGCGTGGTGAAAACCTAGAAAATAGGTGTCACTTGTAATTAATACTCCATCTATCAATGTGTATCTTGATTGTCTCACCTGTAGAAGTCTCGGCTAACTTTGTTTTCATGTACCAAACCTTTCATGACCTTGTGAAAATAGTGAAGTTGACATCCTAGCTTGGAACCGATCGACATCTTAGTCTTATGAGTTTTTAGGGTCATCTTCAAGTTATCAAGTCAACACCTTTTTAGTTGTCCTACTAATCAAAGTTAGCTACCTTGGTCTTCTAAGCCACCAAAAATTTTTCCACTAACATCACTGGTGTTTTTCAACACCTTAATCAAACAGTGTTTCTCAACCTACCTATTTGGACACATCTGTGTTTTTCAACACAGGCTGGATAAAGCGCTTAAAATATTGGCTTATTGACACTCAAGAACACACCATTGTTTTTCAACACTAACACCCACAAGCACAATGATGTTTTTCAACACCCTGCACACACACATATATGCAATAATCAAAACTTGTTGAAAGAGTGATGATATTTTTCTTGAATGTTGTCTGTCATCAATAAATTTCATATGATTTTCTTTGATTACTGCTTGTTATTTTTGTTCTAATGATCTTGTAACGTCAAGTAAATAGGGTGTATGTGATAAGAGCTTTCGCATTAAGGTGGAAAAGACTCACATCCATCGATCATATTTACTTCCATGCCAAGGTGAGGTTGGAACTATCTCCTTAACTGTTAAATCTGCTTGTTTACGTAAGAATGCACTCATGGTTATCTTGGATCTGAATGCCTTGATACTAGTGCATCCTTGCAAAATCAGTTGGAAACAATGTTTAGGTCATCCTATTCTTATACCTTGATGCTTGCATTAGTTTCCCAAATTTTTACCTGATGAAATCCATACTCATATCCTTATGGTCACAGTGGCACTAGTAAGGGTTGTATTGGCTCTGATGTCCCAAACACTTGATGATGACAACAATGGCTAAAGGAATCAATGAATAGAATCATGTCATAGGTTTCATCTCATTCCTATGCTTGCATACTAGCATTATAATCAACAAAAACAAGCTATTCCTTTTAATGGAAAATCCTTCACTGAAGCAATCAACTACCTTAAATCTTCTTAAGGTTACCCATCTGCATATAGAAAGTCAGTATCAAGAAAGAAAGAATCCAAACATCATAGAATAGAACATTAGATAAGAGGATATTACACACTGAGATGAAAAGGATAATGAGACATGTTTCCATCTAAGGTACACACAAGAGCTTCTCAAAGAAATGATACAAGAGGCTAATCTATTCAAAAGTAGCATATGAATAAACAAAAGATGACAACACATAATATCATATGGAGCACAAAGTGTATATGTGTGTGTGTGTGTATATATATATATATATATATATATATGTATATGTGTATATATATATATGTATATGTATATATATATGTATATGTATATATATATCAAAGAGTGTCTACAAAAGAGTGCCCATATAATCTCAAGAAAAAATGAGAAAATGAATCACGTATACAATTGGAAAATCTCACAACACTATTAGAATGGGATAAGAAAGAAGAAGGGGCAATCAAGACTCACTCCCTCCCTCACCACTGTCATGAGGGGGAGGAAGAGGATCATCTACTCTAGGCAAAGGGCCTTCTCCATTGGATCTTGCTAGATATTAGGAATGTGGTAGCACATGTTGTGCTATGAGAACTACCACATTGTAAGCCACCACATAGTAGGCCACTCTTCTTGTATGCTGAGTAACCTCACACTAGAAGTCAACTCACTCAGCAGAAAACCCATGAGCCAATCCCTAGATCCTCTTGTTATGCTCAGTGATGACACAGTCTCACTCTAATATTTGTGCCTAAGCCACCACTAGTTGCATCTACAAGTCTCTAACCCATCCTATTAGGGTACAGATCACATCCTGCGAGGTCTTCTCCCTCTACACACCCTCCTCTTTGGCTTGTGCATCCCTTCACTGATAGACCTATCAGGAAGCATCATCAAAATTAATATCCTGTTAAGCCTTAGCCATCTCCTCACCCACTACACTTGTAGATGGGACCCAGACACTGACATAACCTAAGGTCCCACCCTCACCCCGCTATTGTTGTTTCCCTACTAGAAATGACACTTGGATCCCCTACTTATCATCTCTATATAGGGACCCTCTATCCTACGCCTGTATCCCTCTAGGGTACATCTACCTCCTCTATCCAAGGTGCTCTCTCATCCCGATCTATGAATCTCATAAAGGGATTACAGGAAAAATAATCCTTGTATTAGGGTGTGATCCCTGCATCTTCTGTATCCTCTAAATAGTCTTAGGACGTCCGATGTAAACCTATAAGCTCCTATAAATAGAGAGTTTGAGATAGTCTTAGAAACCACCCTTGGCACTCCTCATCAACAAAATGAGCATAAGAAGTGAACTTCTGTGGTATGCTCTATGGACGGCCATACTACCACAATACTAAAGACACTACAGAGTTCTCAACAACAGCAGAAGTCCTCCCAAGAAAAGGATGGGATACAAAGAAGTCTCTCCTCTAAGCCCTCCAGTCAGCCCAAGCCTGTGTACCTCTATAATGTCTCTAGACAACCAAGCTAAGATCATCAAACTAACATCTCCAGTAGTCAATCTTCCCCATGTGGGGTTGTGGCAAGAAACTTGAGTACCTATATACAAAAGGTTGTCCACTCTAACATCAATCATATGTCACTAGTCTGCTAATGGGAAGGTGCACCCATGCCCATATCTGTAACACCACTACCCCTACAGCCATACCCCTATCACCTCAGAAGGCCACCTCCTGCATCTCGTGGTACATATGTGCTAATAGGCATTGTACCCAGCCTAACTACTCTAATCGAGTCACAAGTCTCTCCAATACCTAACCCCATCTACAAAGGAATCCCTGTTGACTCTTGTCTTCCATAATGAAGCAGCCTAGGATACCCACCATGATGCAAACAAGTGGGTAATTTGTGCCATATTGGATCACCATGTCATCCCAAGAAATGTATATGTCTAAGTTGGTGTGATCATGAAAAACTCTTATAAGAGCTTGTATGTCGAGTCGCAACGTTGTATCGTACTCTATTCACTCTCCAGCAAAAGGTATCTATAGAATCCTGTATACATCCTTAGGAGTGATGGTCATCTCCCTGGTTGGTAAGTGAAAGGTATTATGCTCACTATGAAAACACTAGACCAACGCTCTGAGCAATCTATGGTTCACACAGATATCATGCATCCGCAATAACCAACTGAAGCCATACTCACCCAAGTGACCTTGTTGAGTATTAGAATTGTTCCTCACTAACTGCATGGTCAAAGGATATGTAGATCAGAACTAAATATCTAGCAACTGTGCTTGCAATAGAGAAATCAATGAACAATCATCAGTAACAGAGAAAAATCAGTGCATAATAGATCAAAAAGCTGACAAAAAAAGGCTAAGTAATCTAAATATTCCTTAGACAGAAGTGAAATTGTCTAGTAAAGACCTAAAAAAGCTCAATGTCTATCATATAACAAAGTACAGCAAAGGCACACTCTCATACAATCTTTTATGAGTCACGATTCAACACAGTATGACAATTTAAGTTGAAATGACAAAACAATTGGTCTGATGCGACAAAAGGAGTTTCTATGAAGGTCCTCGTACGAGTCATGGGTCACTCCCAAATGAAAAAACCAATGGGCCCATATGAAAAAAAAAAAAATTAGTTTTTCATATGAGTTCTCTCACTGACTCATACGAAAAATTGATCCTATGGTTAAAAAATGCATGAAAACATGGAAAAATCTATCGAAAACAAGCAAAATTTGACTTAAAGCGTAAGTTTTTTTATTACTTACTAGAGGTGAGTAATTCTCTGGCTGACCGTGCCTGTGCATACGCTCAAATTGATGATCTATGATTGAGACCTCCATTTTGAATTAGAGAAGGTTTTTGAATTCTAAACTTAGAAAGTGAAAATGATTTGAAAATGACACTTTTGGGCCTTATATAGGTTTTGACCTAATTTTCCAAATTGCTTCGATGGACGTGAAAATTGCACCCTTGGCTAATTGGACAAACCTAAATCCATTTTTGAGACTGAAATCAAAATACAACAATAATTTTCTGCTCAAAAATGTAGTTTAACCTGTTACTCAAATGTATTTGATCTCTGAAGCTTGCCTCATAGGATTCTGCTTCGAAATCGTTCGTAAATGACTAAATCAAGGATTCTTCACTTCAATCCAAGAAATTTAACCTTGGTCAATCCAAGTCAACTCTTGGTCAAAATTGGTCAACCATCTCTTCATCCAATCTTGAATCTCATCTTTCTGCATCTATTCCAACTACTCGACACTTTCCAAGCTTGTCGCCCTCACCTCATTTCAATTTTGATCCCGAGGGGGCAGTACCATTACATCAATAATTTTATTCACATCAACAATTTCAATCTCTAGGGGGATCAAGGCTCTACATCAAACCAATATCCCTCCAAGTGATTTCATCACATCAAATCAAGTCTCTTGAATCTCTAGTGGCATATCAAGTTCATCGCACCACATCAATCTGATAACACCTCTCAATCAAGTAATTGGCTTCATCAGGATCCATATCAATTAAATTATCTCTAGCAATTGATCAAATGGAAAATAGTCTCATCACACCGCATTAGGTTGATTCATCATCCAAACAAATCCAAAATTGAGAAATTTGCTCTAGGGACAGATGTTTAGTTTCATCGCTTCACATCAAGAAGGATATTTGAATCTTTCTATCAGTTTTCACTCAATCAAGCCTAGAGCTTATATATTCAAATCTCTCTATCAGTGTTTTCTCAATCAAGTTTAGAGTTGATATAGTTAATCTTCAATCAATCTTCATTCGATCAAGTTTGGAATCAATTTTGATCCGTGAAATAGTTACATCGCTTCACATCAAGCTATTTCTTGATCTTTCATCAAAAGTTATTTGAATCAACATGCTTCTCGCACATCAATTCAAAGAGGGGAAAATGTAACCACCTAAAATTGGTCTAGTAAACTCATAGCCCTTAATTTGATTAATTGGCCTTAAGAAACCCTAAATCAAAGGCATTTATTGATAAACCCTAATTATGGAAACATTTAATCAAACTTGCCTACATAATTAAACATGACTTCTTGAATCAAATTATTAATCAGAGCTCAAATCATTTAATTTATTAAACTATGGAATTTAATTAAAATCCCTAAACCCCTTTTAATTAAATGAACTTATTCACACATCCTCACACGTGTGAGCACTCAAAATTCAAATAAAAGAAACTAAATGAGGAAATTACCAAATTTGTCTCATCCTCCCCCAAACAAGCACAAAGTTGACCAATCAAAATCATCTCACTTGGATCAAACACACATGGATCAAAGGAAATTGCATCTCTACAACTCTTCTCAGTTGAATTTTGACCATTCATTTCACCAAATTTCTTATAAAAGAAATATCTCTCTTTGTTCAAAGAGAGAGACAATTTGAGAGTAAGGTTATAATGTTATTTTGTTTTAGGTTTTGAGGATTGTTCTTGCCTCCATCTTCACAATAGTTTAGTTTTCTTGCATTTAGACTCTAGCTTGAATTTCTAGTTTAATGGTAACTTCATTATTAGCTTCATTTAATAGTTGTTAATGGCCTTCTTAGCTACATTTTCATGGTTAATATGCACTTAGTTTTCTTATGCATGCATTTAATTTTCAAGGTTCTTGAGAGAAAAGTATGCAATTTCATGCATCTTTCTCATTCCATGGAATCTTCCATGTTGGAGTCGTCTAGCCATTGATTTCCTATGCCAATCTGATGAGAATTCTCATGGAATCACACTCGCTTCAACTAGGAATCAATAAGTTGCTCTTGAGGGTAGTTGTGTAATAATTTTGATTTAGATTTGATACTAACCCCTTAAATTAATGGTTTATTGAAGTGTTTGGTGTTGCAGATTGAATGTCACATTTTACCACACACACACGCAATTTCATCTTTATATTTTGTTAATGTTGTTGGATTGGTAAATCCTACTCCATTTAAATTGAGGAAGACAATATTCAGTATTCTCCTAATTATGTTGAGTTTAGGTGAGATTTTTGTTATTTTTATCCTTTTCATGATTCTAGTGCAAAGGTTATGAGAGAATAAAGGGATTACCCTCCCAAGTTTTGCAGAGCCCAAAGTATAGAAGGGTTTGATTTGTCATTGTTATTTGGTCCAATACCTATAGATTTATGATTATTGGAGTTGGCATCTCCATAGTAAATTAAAGGATCATCTTGGTTTCTAATATTTAGAGTAAACCATGTTTTCTAGGAATCAAGAAGATGGTGAATCTACTAGGGAATGAGATGAAAAAGTCTTGTTGAAACTATTGAGTGTATACCCAGTTGAGCTATGTTCATTGAGTTTTGCATAGAGTGTTAAAATTTTATTCATGATTTGAAGGTTGAGCCCGTAGATTTGTGTTTATGTTTAGTTTGTATGTCATTCAATGGTGTTTAAATCTTTGATATAGTGATATCCTTGTGAGAAAGTGAGAATGATATGATTTTTGAAAGGAACTTGTCATAAATTGTAAGTAATTCACATCCTCATTTGAATTGGGTGGTGACTATGAAAATCTCTGCACCAGTGTGTGTAGTTGTGAAATTTTTGTAACAAATTTGAAGAATTTGTGTACTATGAGAAAGCAAAGAAACACCAAAGCATTCATGAAGAAGAAACCAGAAGATACAATGGAGGGTGAGATTCCTAAGGCTCTGAAGAAGGCATGGACAAGGAAAGATGCATAATCTAGTAGTGCTCTCGCATCATGGAAACACAAAAGCAAAAATGATAATGACAATTTACATCATGTTCATGAGGATAGTGAGCGATCTTATAAAATGTCTAAGTCAGATACTCTGGGTTTATTTGAAGCTCTCTTTCAAACTCCTCATCAATAATAAATTAGAGAGAAAAATAAGGAAGTGACACAAGTACAATATTTTGAGAAGAGAAGAGGTCAGAGTAGAAGTAGAAGTCACCAAACCATCATTATTGTACCTCCTCCTCTAGGTCCCATGAGATATTTCCCTTATGTGCCTCTTTAGGAACAAGTGGATGTAGGCTTAATTGATCTTGATGATACTTCGAGATCTTAGATTACTCTACCAGATCCTGATGAAGTATTTAGAGATATAAGTAGCTTAAGAAGAGAAATATACAAACAAATGGATTTGAGAAATAAAAGAGACAAACAAAAGGAGTTTGAATTTATGAATGCAGTAATAGAAAGGGATAGCTTACAAAGGAAACTAGCTACCCTAAAATCCATGAATAAGGAGGAGCCTAAACCAGTTGAGGAAGGCCCTATTGTAACACAAATTTATCCCAAAATTGAAAATCCTAAAGTCCAAATAAACCCCAAACAAAATTATATAAATGATACCCTTAAGCCTAGTCTAGTTAAGGGAAAACAAAAGGTGAGGGGGATAAAAATCAATCAACCAAAAGGGTTAGGTAAAGAGCCACAAAATTTGTCCCAAGATGACATTGAACTAGAAAGGACAAGGAAAGAGAGTGAGGCTGCTTCAACATAAATGAAGAAGAAATTAAACTTTCTTAAATAGTCAACATTAGTTAATCCTTCCTTTTCAAATGTTCAAGGTAGTTCTGACCCTACCCCTAAAGTATAACAAAATACTGCTAATACTAGCACATTCACCCAAGTCCCTCCAAGCACCCAAACTACATGAATTACAAATTTTGGGATGAGTGTTGGAACAAGTGCTAGTGTTCAGGCTGTTGGAGGATAATTTTAATCGAGATATATTAATCTTGAGATATATAGGCAATTGTTATTTGATGGAATCTCTGGTCAACCAAATTCAGTCCCAAATGAATTAAGAGATAAGATCATCAAGTTCACTATAAATAATTCAATAACTAGTGAGGAGTATCTTAGAGCATTCACATATATGTTGGATGATTATGAGGTGGAACATGAGGATGTGGTAATGAAATTGTTTGTGCAATCCATGACTGAGGATGCCATAGATTGGTATAGGGGTTTGCCTAATACTAGTATTGGTTCATGGGAAGAATTTGAAAAATTCTTTAAAGAGTAGTATGGTGATAAAAATAATGCAAGCTTCATGTTGAATGAATTCAATAATATTAATAAGTCACCAAATGAAGCTACTACTAATTTTAACATAAAATTTAAAAAGGCAATGTATAAGTTCTTTCAGGTACTGAGATTAGAAGAAAATGTATGCCTGACTACACACTTTAATGCATTTGATGCCAAAATGGATTATCCATTAAGAGATAAGACCCTCATACTTTGAGGATTCATTTAGGATGGTCATAAATATTGAAAGTAACAGAAGAGCTTCAGGGAAGCTAGGAATAAGAGAAGATCCTAAGATTTTCAACAAAGGAAACAAAAAGGAACTAGATAAATCTTTAGGATCAAAACCTAAGGATGAGGATAAATTGGACAAGGTACTTAATGCCTTGAAATATTTTAAGGTCGGTAATACAAAGAATGATGGACAGGCTAGACAAGCCATACCACAATTTAACAATTTCAATAGACAGCCTAGATTGAAAAACTATTCTTATAACACATAGTAGAAGGATTGGAAGCCAATTCAAAAACCACAAAAGAACATACAAGATAAAACAACCCCTGATCCACTATAGAAGAATATTGTGAATTTATGTGAGGATTCACCCTGTTGCATGGCTTTTCAGTCACCTCATGCATCTAAATATTGTGTTGTTGCACAATCAATTTTTTCCATGGAAAGAATTTAGGAAGAACAAGATGAAAAATCCCTTGACAATTATGACATTGGTTGTAATATTTCTAGCTCATACCTTGGAGAATATGATGGTGTCTCTGACAATGAATTCCAAGAAGTCAATGTTGATGAACAGATACAAAGGGCTAGATAATATCTCCAACAAGTTTTATCTGACAAAGAGGATGATATTGATGATCAGGTACATGGTGCTGACCATGGGGAAGAGTATGTGCTTCTGAGAAGACTTTTGAAGAAGAGATTTCTAAGATAACTATTGTCATGGTTTCCCAAGCAAAGAGAAGTTTTCATTTAATAAATAAAATAGTGGGAGAAAAACATGGTAAACCATGCAATCGAGATTAAAGAAGTGAACGGAAAAGTGTGGTAAAAAAGGGATGAGGTTTCCAAACCAACTGAAGAGGCCACTTCATCCAAGGTGAAATTAAATATATGCTACACCTTCTGGACAGGAAATGAAGTAGAAACCAAATGGTGAAAGAGATATATCCAAAACCGAAGGTAAAAAAAACCAAGTATGCCTTTTGATGTGCAAAATTATACACCTCTTGATGTGTTGCAAATGCTTTCAAAAATAGCTGTTAAAGTCCCTTTGTTATAAATGATGAGAATAGATGAGCACAAAGAGAAATAAATGACTTGGATAAAGAGTGTTTCATCTATAAAATTAGAGCAAATTGATGAACCTAGTTTAGCCAAGGGATGGGAAAATAAAGAAGAAAATAAATGTAAATAACTTGAGGGGATTACTTATCAAATACCTCAAATGTATTTAGATAACACTATGAATGCATATCTAGGAAATATTGACCCATTATTCCTTAGTGTAATTATAAATGGAAAAAAGGTAAAGAATTGTATGATAGAATTAGGTGAATCTAGTATTGTGATGCCTTTTAAAATTATGGAGTCCTTGGGTTTATGTGTTGATACTACTCAAGGAAGGTGTTGTGCATTAGACTCAGGAGAAGTGCCTATGATAGGTACAATTAAAGCACTACCTTATAAGCTTTTTGCATTCCTAGAAAAAGACCTAACTATGAGTATGATAGTGGTATACATTCCACCTCATTATGGAATGTTGTTGTCTAGGAAATGGAGTGTTGCAATGGGAGGCACTTTACAGTGTGATTTTTTATTTTCTACTTTCCATATTTATGATAAGCATGTCAAGATAGAAAGGGAACCAAGAGTGTCCCATATGATTGAGAAGAATCTATATGAAAACATGAATTTCTTAATAGACACTGATATAAATGCATTTAGAGTGGAGGATCTTATATTGAAAAAAGAGAAATAGCCTACTCTGATGGCTGAAGATGTGGGAAATTTATTTGATGATACAAACTTGTGGACCATGTACTTTGATGGTGAAAATTATTAAGAGGGGTCAAGTGTAGGAGTTTTGTTGGTTTCACTAGATGGAAAGACATATAATTTTTCCTTTACTTTATCTTTCCCGTGTAATAATAATGTGGCAGAGTATGAGGCAATGTTTTTAAGGTTGAAATTGGTAGTAAAGCATGGAATCAAGAATATCATAGTAATTGGAGATTCTAAATTTGTTGTTTCCAGAGTGATGTCAAAATATGCATCCAAGAACAAAAGGTTAAAGCAATATAGGAATGTAGTTTGGATTGAAGTTGATAAATTTAATGTATTTGGGATTGAATGGATGGATAGGAGCCATAGAAAGATGGATGATCTCCTAGCCAACATTTTTGTAAAGCCAGATGATGGTACTTTTACAGGGATTTCTAAAGTTGAAGTACAAACAAGAAGTTCTTTCCCTAACAACATTGATAACTGGCGGGTCTTTAATGATGATAATGACATTTTGAGATTCCTCAATTGTGAAGAGGAATATGATAGCCAGGAAATTGATTTTATTTCCTTTGTGGTGGCTACTACTAGGAAAGAGACTGTATTATGGAATGAAGTGATTTAGTTGAAAACTAACAAGGTTTCGTGGGGTTTGGTAGTTTGGGAGAGAATTTTTTACAATCAGGATAAGGCAAAATTTGTAAAAAAATGGTACAGATCTTAATGATTTAGAAGAGGTGAATCTTGGTACATATGAAGCACCAAATAAAGTGTATATTGGAAAGAATATGTCACCAAAGGTGAGGAAAATGTTGATTGGCCTATTAAGGAAATATATGCATGTTTTTGCTTGGTCATGTGATGATTTGAAGGCTTGTAGGGAAGATTTGTTTCAACATATCAACCCTTTGAAGGAAGATGCTAAACCATTCAGGCAGAAGAAAAGACCTATCAACCCTACTCTTAGACCCAAAATACAAGAGGAATTTATGAAAATGAGGGATACTGGAATTATTAAGCATATTAGGCATTCATCATGGGTTTCAAACCTTGTGCCTGTCAAAAAGAAAAATCGAGATATAAGGTTATGTGTGGATTTCAGGAATTTGAATATATCTCTATTAAATGATAATTACAGTTTTCCCAACATGGAAGTCAGGTTGCAGAGAGTTACCGGATGTGAACTCATTTCCATAATGGATGGTTTTTTCGGGTATAACCAAGTTATGGTTAAGGAATCAGAGAAATACAAAACAACATTCACAACACCTTGGGGGACTTATGTTTATGCCAGAATGCCTTTTGGGTTGACAAATGCAGGAGCAACACTTTAAAGAGTTACGGATGTTGCATTTGTATATTTTTTTGATGTGTTTCTACCTGTGTACCAAGATGATTTAACATATTACTCTAAGAAGGAGGTTCAGCATTGTGGTCATTTAGAGAAAAAAATTCAGATATATAGATTATGGTAACTCATTAAACCCTAAGAAATGTGATTTTGGGGTAATAGAGGGTAAGTTTCTTGGCCATATTGTATCCAAGGAGTGGGTAAGAATAGAGTGTGAAAGGGTGGTAGAAATAGATAAGTTTACTAAGCCCAAAATGGTCAAGGGGTTTCAATCATTCTTTGGTTAGGTAAATTTCCTAAGAATATTTGTAACCAATCTCGCTGAAGTTGGTACACCTATTTCTAAAATGTTGAAAAAGGGTGCTAAGATAGACTGGTAAGGAGAGTCAAGTGTGGAATTCTAGGAGGTTAAACAGGCCATTAATGATGCCTTGGTTTTAAGGACACCTGATTATACCAAACCAATGCAAATATTTTCATTTGCATATTTTCATACTATTGCAACAATATTACTATAAAAAAACTTTGAGGGTTTTGAACAACCCATTGCATTTTTTAGCAAATCATTACAAGATTTTGAGTTGAAATATGAGCTAAATGAAAAATAGGATTATGTATTAGTTGAGGTAATAAAATAATTCATATGATATTTGGTTGGAGCAACAGTTGTTGCATATGTGCCTAGTGCAGCAATCAAAGACATCTTCACCTAGAAAGAGGTCTCAGGGATAAGATATAGATGGATCAACAAGATCCAAGAATTCAATATTGAAATCTAAATCACCAAGTTAGTAAGGGGAAAAGGATTAGAAAAACTCATGGCTCAAATCAATCTTGATGCTAATCATTCTAGTTTTGTTGAAGAAGAGCATGGGGCTTATATATGTGATATGGATAATTGTGAGTGGTATACAGATGTCATATACTATTTATAGAAAATGCAATGTTCTGAGAATATGGATGATAACAAGAAGAGGACATTAAAGTTACATTCAATTAAGTATGTCATAATTTGTGATAAGCTCTAGTGAAAAAATATTTATGGTGTCCTACTAAAGTGTGTTGACCAGAGCCAAGATGGAAATTACTATCAGAAATGCATAGTGGAGTTTGTGGAGGACATTATATGTCCAAAACAACTGCACATAAAATTTTGAGGGTTGGGTTCTGGTGGCCAACTATTTTTAAAGAAGCACATAAGTTGGTGAAGAAATGTGATGCATGCTAGAGGTTTTATAGGAAACTCAAGTTCTCGGTAAATTTTCCATTAAGATCAGTAGGTGTGCAAGCCCCTTTTCAACAATGGGGTAATTACTTTATGGGTGATTTTTGAAATAAATATAGTGGTTAGGGGAGCCACAAATGCTCTCAATATAACTTTTGATGATTGGTCTAGAGCTGTGATTTCTCCTTCTATTAATAATTGGAACAGGGATTTTGTTGCTAATGATGTTGTTACAGGTTGGGAATATTATGGTGAAGATTCTTGAAACAATAAAAATTTTAGGTGGGGAAACAAAAATGACAACTCTGATGCTTTTGATGAACTATAATTGATTGAATGTTTGAATATTACAATTTGATGATCACTGAGATACAAAAGTGAATGCAAGACATTAAATCATTTAATGTATTGTATTGTCATTGATGTCAACTTGATATGGCATGATTTCTCATACACATATTATCACAATACTTAAAGATCTAAAGAGACAAAGTTTTTCTCATCAATAATCATATGCATTGAGTGATAGTAAACCCTGATAGACAGTGAACCCCCGAGCAAAAAATTTCACAGTGTTAACCAATGGATAGTGTTACCCGAGCAAGTGATACCCAAGAAAGAATTGTTGAGCTAACTGCAGTTGCCACTGAACAAAAATCAATTTGATGCCCGAGCTATTTGCAGTAGTCAACAAGCACAATTGAAGTGTTGACCAACAAAAACTGAAGTTAGAAAATGATAAAACAACTTAGCTGATAGAGCTATATTTAGAGTTAACTGATTGTTTTCTTTATTTCTATCGATCAGTTAAAATCTAAAGATAAGAAGGAGATTTAAAAGAATGTTTTATTCTAGAAAACAAGGAGAGATTTACAGAATAAAACTAAAGCAAGCATGGCAAGCTTTACAGATCAAGAAATGATCAATGAAGAAAACAAGAAGAATGAACAGTGAAATCATGTCTATATAAAGAGGCAAGTAATTCATTATCAAAGAGAGGAATGTTGAGAATAATTATGGTGAAGATAGAAGTCTTCATGCAGATCTGATCATACAGGCTAAGGAACAAAGCCAAGAATTCTGCAGACACTGAGCAATAGAGAAGCAACAACATTCACCGAGCAGAAAGAAGGGGAGCAAAGGAATTGAAGAGAACATTGATTAGAAGAGGTATTATGGACTTACAATAGATATGAACATCTACAAAGTTTATTTGTATTAATGAACAGATCATTTACTATTTTAGTTTAACCATTGATTCATAAAATCTCTTAACCGAGTGGGATTTAACCATCCTTATTATATTGAGATACATCCTAAGGAGTATCAAAAGGTTTTCATTTTGACAGCATAGTGAATGCTAGGTTAAGTGATAAATTTTTATTTTTAAATCCTCTAGCAAGGTCGCACTTAACAGTGTGTTTGTAACCTTTAATAGGGTTAGCTCTTCACCAAGCTCACTTCAGAAGAGTGAAAATTTTGGGTTACCGGTCGCAAGTGGTTTTTCCCTTAACATGATTTCCACATTAAAAATCCATGTGTCAAATGTGTATATGGTTCATTGCTTTGATGTTTTTCTTTACACATTACTAAAACAAGATTGATCAGTAAACACTAAGTTTATTTACTGCTATTCAGTAAAGCTTAAGAAAAGGATAAATAGTATAATCACCGAGCAGTATATATTTGATAAGATTACTTAAAGGCATACATCTTGTAGGACTAAAGATAACTAGAGGTTTTATATTTATAGTATAAAGTTTTGGTTGAACTATTGGATTAATTTTTTAGGTCATTGATTCACCCCCCCCCCCCCTCTTANGATTAATTTTTTAGGTCATTGATTCCCCCCCCCCCCCCCTCTTAGTTATTCTAACATCTTTTTACTCTCCTTTTTGTAAACTTTAAGCTATGATACACTCAATATAATTGTATAGGAAAGTCATATAATATGTAAAAAATGTATATAAATGATAGCATGAAGTGGAAGTGACACTCTAGCCCTAGTATTTGACAATAAATATTAGAAGTGACAGTGATACTCTTTTGATGTACTAGCTTTCTAAACTATTTTAATATAAAAAATAAAATAAAAATCCAGTGGGGTTCATTGATGGATCTTGATTGCTACTAGTTATTTTTCAAAGTGGGTAGAGGCAATCTCAACCAGAAGAGAAGCTATAGCAAAGTGGTGATTGATTTTTTGTTGGATAATATAGTGACAATATTTGGGTGCACAGAGAGAATTGTATCTGACAATGAAATGTGCTTCAGATCAGAAGAATACACATATTTTTGAAACAAATTTAGCATTCAAACATCTTATTCATAACCCTACCATCCACAAGGTAACAGACAAGAAGAATCAAGAAACAAGAGCTTGATGAAAATTATTAATAAGATTTTAGAAAAGAACAAGAAGGCTTGGGAAAAAAAACTAAGATTAGTTATTTGGGAAGATAGGGTAACTACAAAAAAGGAGATAGGATGTACACCTTTTGACCTAGTATATGCAATACATGCAAGGGTGCCCTAGAATAACCTGATGAAAATGTATAAATTTGTCCAGACTTATGATTATGATATTGAGGATGATATGCAGTTGAGGATATATGATTTATTGCAGCTGGATGAGCACATAAGAGATTCCCATGCAAAAAAAATGCAAAGCTCCAGTTGCAGGTTAAAAAAAATTATGGTAAGAAGACAACTGCAAATTTTTTAAGGTTGATGATCTTGTTATGATGTGGAATGCCAAATTGGAGGATAAGGGAAAGCATGAAAAGTTTGATGTATTCTAGCTAGGTCCATATTTGGTACACACTAAATGAGGAGAAGACTTATTTTATTATGGGATTTTCTGGGGATGTTATCAAACTACCAGTTCATGGATAGTTCTGGAAGCACTACTTCTCCTGAAGTAGCTCTTTTCCATGAACACTAGTTAGGTTCTTGTATATTTTGTAATTTTAGTTTCTTTTCTTGTTGTCGGTGTTATTTTTTGTTTTTCTCTGAGTGGTATGCTTCACCATAGATTATATTATTCTCGCTTCTTTCCAGTGGTGCAAAACATCCCCAACTAGAGCCATTGGTAGTAAAGTTTTCAATCTTGAAAAGTTCATAAGTTTTGAGAGGCCTTTAGGTCAAATTTTTAGGGTTTACAGTGTTATTGTATTCTCTAAAGGTTAGGATTTAGGGTTTTTTGGTTGGAAAGTATGTTGTTTGAAGCCTCAAATATTTTGTTTGGTTGTTACCTTTTTGAGTAACTTAAGTCCCTTAAGGATGGGTTATGTCATCATTGAAGGGGACTGGTTCCTAAATTTACTAGCACTTTATGTTTTAAGTGTCAACCCCTTTCAATTTATTAGGCATTAAGTCATTATTTTCCTAAGTCCTATTGCCTTGGTATATTATATTTTAATGCCAAAGTTAAGGGTTATGTGGTCGTATTAGGTGGGTCCCTTTATCTTTTCCAGCAGTTGGTTACATGGTGTATATTGATTTCTCCACGATCCTGGGATGATGTCACAACCTTGACCCAGTTGATCATGAGATAGAAAGGAGGTGTCATCTGTCATACTTTGGTTGGTCTGTGGTGTTACTTCTTACCTTATATTATGTTTGGCGATCCTTATGGTTAATTCTCAAGCTACTAAAGGTTCCATATTTTAGCACATGAAAGAAATGAATAATGATCTTTTGTTTAGAGGAAAAGGGTGCTCAGATTTTAACTCGGAGATGAAATGAACTACATTGATCAGTGGGTAAAGATTTGAAGAGATCAATGACTCTCATGATCCCGCAATAAAAGTTGCATGATCTTTATTGACTGTGGGATGGCTATATGTCGCCACATGTCTTGGGCCAACAGATAACTGAGAAGGTATGACTGAGTGGTGGACAACTATTGTGAAATGATTGGCAATGAGAATTCGTTAAAGAATTTTATATTTGAGTTGCTGATAACATTGATGTTAACTAGAAGGCAACTAAAGTGCTCATCATTTTTCACATGGTGATATTCAATGGACATATTTTAATCTGATCAAAAAGGTGATCGAGGTTTATTTCATAAAGGTGGGTCTGTATTTTGAGTAGCAGTTAAAGAGAGATCAAGATCAGTGGTTGTCATAATCCCATGATCAAACCTGCGAGATTGTTAACCATCGCAGGATCACAGTATCTTGTTGTAACCACCCTAAATTGGGATACTCTAACTCGAGACCCCTTTTTTCCTTAACTAAGGATCTTTCTCCCAATTATGTTAATCTGATTATTTGATTATTTGCATAATTCTATAAAATCTATGAAATCCCTCAAAGAAAGAATTAATCATTGCTAAATCTATCATTAATTTCTAACTAATTACCTTGGCTTATTTAATTAAATCAACCTCATTTAATCTCTTGGCTAAGGTAATTAATTAAAGCAAATTAAATAAACACTCCTAAATTATAACTCACCACAAAGGGAAAAGGTCAATTGATAGACCAATGGGAGTTGACACACATGGATCAAGCAAGGATTAATCTTGATCACTCCTCGAGAATCAATCTCAACTACTCATTTCACTTCATCCTCCATAAAAGGAGTGAATTTTGAGCTCAAACGATCAGAAAATATTACAATCTTGCATTAGACTTATGATGCAAAAATGAATGCATGCATTCTTAGCTGATTAGAGACCATTTCATATGATTAAAAGATCATATGAATTGAGAATTGTCATGTTTTTATCTTAACATGATTATTAATGGTCTTCATATCATTTTGAATCTTCCATTTAAACATTGTATTGTCATTGATCTAATGCATATTCTGAGAGAAATATCATAGATAGATCAAACTCTTTTTAAATAGGAAGCAATATGTCTATTTCCTTTGGTTTATTATGTTTTTCAATTGATTTTAATGTTACTAACCATTGATCTAATGATACATTGAATTGTTGTGTTGCATATTATTGTAGGTACAATATTCAAACACATTTTTGGCACCCACCGTGGCGCTAAGCCCCAGATTTTACCTCTTTTTGAGAAAATTTTGTTCATTCTAACTCTCTATCTAATAGTACAGATTTGCATCTGGTGAACAAGATTGCATCTCGTGAACAGGATCGTACGCGGTATATCCTGGCTCACATCCCATAAATCTAGAATCATATCTGGTAAGAATCGCATTTGGTTAATTCAAGACCACATTTAGGGTTCTTGATCACATTTAGTTAATCTTGGATCGCATTTAGTAAAGGCTCACATTTACCTAAAATTTTGGATCGCATCTGGTATCCTGATTTGCATAATTAGTTGATTTCTAATGACTAATAGGTGGTTTTGATGCCTTTAATTGATTTTAAGCAGCCTAATATCATTTTCATGACATTTGACAAAGAATACATTGGCCAAAGATTGTAAAAAAAACATTCTCCAACTACTAATGTGTGGTTTTTTAGGTTGCCTAAAGGAAATCAACTAAACATCATGTTTGTTTCAATTGATTTTTAGGAATTTAATTGAATTTGAGGTCAATTTTCAATCTAATCAGAGGATTATGCTTTTTTCCTTTTGGGAAAATCAAAAACTCAAAAGTTAGATTGCAATTTGAGGTCAAATTTGGGGAAATTAACATTGCATGACGTGTTTGAGAGGAGAAAACAACA
Organism: Thuja plicata; assembly: GCA_018584345.1. Classification (NCBI taxonomy): domain Eukaryota; kingdom Viridiplantae; phylum Streptophyta; class Pinopsida; order Cupressales; family Cupressaceae; genus Thuja; species Thuja plicata. The sequence continues at coordinate 1,314,723 of MU224579.1, forward strand.
TGGATAGGAGAGTATGCTCTTCTCCCTAGTGAATAATTAGAAATCTAGACTCCAAGTTTGCCAATCCTCTTTACTTTCTTTAACCTTTAGATGGGCATGTCGGTTGAGAAAAAAATATCCCAAGAACGACCCATGTGAGAATGAGGTGTGAGCCACACCACTCCTCATGTTAATAAAATTTACTTCTTGGGGCCAAAGCCTTATAATTTGGTTGTCATTTGAGCTTATACCCAGCTCACGTCTAACACAAAGTAGGGCCTCACAGTCTCAATCATGTTTACATGACTTCTTGTGCTAAGATTCTTTGTGGGGCTACACGTCTTAATCGCGCTTACACAGACACAAAGGATACAACTGAATGGAGACCCATACTAGACTCTATAGCATAGAATCCACCTGTTTCACCCTAGAAAGGTGATAATGTTTGTGCAAGGAAGATACTAACTTCCCTAAGATACTCGTCATATCGTGCCCTCATTAGCGCTTAGAGTCGAATAATACGACATCATGACTGGAGCCATTGTGTACTTGGTGATGGTTGTATTATGATTATCTCTTGAGTGTGTACCTAAGTCTACGAGAAATCATTTTCATTCTAAGCCAATTTCATAGGGATAGGTGTGCTTGGAGCCTAACAAAACTTGCTTGGTGTGTGTGAATTTCAAACGAAAGATAATCATCCCAAATCTATCACCTCTTAGACAATTCCAATTAATAGTTACAAATCTTCAAACTCACATAAATTTAGCAGAAAAACCCTAGTATCAGACAATTTTCCTCATTTTTCAACCAAGTGGAAAACATAGACAAATATGTTAGAAGATTGCATTTGGTATTTAGGGTTGCATCTGGTGAACAGAATCACATTCAGTCAATCCAGGATTGCATCTAGTAAGTTGAACCTAGGGTAGACTTGCTTCCAATAATTTTAGGATCACATCTAGGATAGAGAGTATCTTGGCACATGTCAAAATTATTCAATCCATGAATTCGCAAAGAAAAACATTGAATTGTTTGCTCTACGAAGGGATTGAGACGACCTGTTGCCTCCTAATTAGGAGTGATTGTTGTAGTATACCCTCAGAACGAGAGCCAACAACCGGATCTGCTCTAATATGGAGGATTTTTAAAGTGTGAGTGTGTGTGAAATAGCCATTGAAAGTGAGAAATCAGCAACTAAATATAATGAAAATGAAGCTATTCTATGAATTGAACATGCTTAAGATGTGGAATTGAAATACTTGTAAGCTAGAATTGATTAACTAATTGAACTTGCAAAGCTTTTAATGCATAACATATAAATCAAAGCTAACAATATTCAATTCTAAAAATGATATTATACTAATTATGTGAGAATGTAAAAGCATGAAATTGAAG
>MU224579.1:1334654-1349168 GCA_018584345.1 Thuja plicata
AATGGCTTTCTTCATTTACTTGCACTATTAAATCCTCCATGTTAGCAATGGTCAGGTTGTTGGCTCTCGTTCTGAGGGTACACTTCAACAATCACATCTAATTAGGAGGCAACAGGTTGCTTCAATCACGCTTGCAGAGCAAACAATCCATGTTTGTTTTTGTGAGTTTCTTGATTGTGTAATGACTATGTTGGGTTTTTTGTTGAATTGAGAGGTCACGTTCAGCATTAAACACCTCTTTATTGATATGTAACCCACAATGGAATGAATCAGTTATTAGGATGCAAGAGAAATATTTTTTCATGAAATAGATTGGACCGTGGCCAGCCATAGGAAAGATTAAAAAATGGATAGAAAAAATCTAGGGACATCATTTTGAAATTAAAACCATAACCAATTAATTCCTCCTTGTCATAAGCCCATCAAAGAAGGATAAGGAATGGATTTTGAATAGTGGCCCTTATATATTGGATGGAAAAGGCATATATATTCGGGATTGGAAGCCTAACTTCAATCCAGATAAGGAGGAGGTCGAAAATGTAGCAGTATGGTTGAAACTTCATAACCTTCCATGGGAGTATATGGATGAGGAAACAATAAAATAAATTGGGAACAGTCTAGGGACCTTCATCCAAACTGAGGATGCATTGGATGGAAATGACTTCTATATCTACTCCAAAGTGCTTGTCAATATTCAAAAAAGTTATCAGATCCTAGAGTATGTGGTCCTTGGGTCGGTCCATGGAGAATGGTGACTAAATATTGAGGTGGAGAATGCTAACATTCAAACTTCACCACCAAAGGATAATGATAAAGGAAAAATATTGGAAGCCAATATATCCATAGAATGGATACAAGAGGTAGAAGAGAAAAGGACCAGACTCCCTCAGTGGTCTATATATTTTGAGGATGAGATGATCCTAAGGACAGAGCTGCATGAAAAGCACACATATCAAATAGTTCCCAGCCCAAACCCTTGTTTGGATTTTGGCAAACGGGATCATAACAGTGCTGCTGGCATTTCCTATCGACAGTGGGAGAGCCCAAAGTCCACTCAAATGGTTATGGAGACTCCTCTCTCTCCAACAATTTTCCCCCCAAATATTAACCCAGGGACAGCTCATACAGCAGAGAAGGAGTGTGAAGGACTAATGATTGTGCCCGATACATGGGAGGAAGTGGTGAATACACCCAAAATTAATAGGCATGCTTCCACAGATAGAGGCTAAAAACCTGACTCCATTGTTGAAGAGGGGGGTCATCAGTGTAGAGGGGACTTTTTCATGAAGACAAAGAGGATTATAATCTAGGATTCTACAAAGATATTCAAATTACACCGATTAGAAATCTAAATAAGAACATGGAAGATGATAATATTGTAGAGCAGAGTTGGAATTCAGAATCGGAATATGGAACTCAGGAAGAAGAAGCAGAGGAAGATAATTTGTGCTTTAATGATCAAATTGATATTTTGGAGCAGAGGACAATCAGTTAGACTAAAACAATACAAAAAAAAACTAGATGTGAAGGAAAAACAACAGAGAGGATGCAAATCTACAAAGGCTAGGCTTGCCATGGCTGGAAATGCATCAGACCAGTCAAAATTGCTAAGGTGGGGAAGAGGATATCCCTCTTCTAGAAAGCCATGAGGCTCCTATCATGGAATGTCAGGGGCTGAAATTCCCCTGAAAAAAGGCGCTTGATCAAAAGATGCCTTGATCAAGCCCAACCAGATTTAGTATTTTTTCAAGAAACTAAGCTCAGTGGTGATGGTTTATTACAGTTTCAAAGAAAGTTTGGAAGATGGAATGCATTCTTCACTGAAGCAGAGGGGGCTTTTGGTGGACTGGGAATCCTATGGAAAGATATAGGAGTGAGTGTTAATTTAATAAAGGAAGGTAAATACTGGAAACTAGTAAAGGTGCTATCTTTCCAAATGAACATGTGTTTTTTTGCCTTTAATATTTATGGGCCATGCACTCAGATAGAGAAACAACAGCTAAGGCTGAACTTAATAGGGGTTTTAAATAAAATGAGAAATGATTTATTGGTGTTGGGGGGAGATTTAAATGCAATTATGTCACCCACAGAGAAATTGGGAGGTAAAGGATGGATTATTCAAAGTTAAAAAAAAATTGCAGACTTTGTTAGTAGTAATGAACTCCTAGATGTATGTTTCCAAAATAGAACATACACATGGACGAATAGAAGGGCGGGTTTTACAAATATAGCTGAAATGTTAGATAGATTTCTTCTAGGGGGAAATTGGACAGAAACCAAGTGGTTGAGTCAAGCATAAATTTTACCTATAATAGGATCGGACCACTTCCCAATATGTTTAAGGTTACTGGAAGATGCAACTCTAGAACGAGCATCGTTCAGATTCAAAAAAATGTGGTTTAGAGAGGAAAGTTTTATGGAGTTGATCAAGACATGGTGGACAAACTCCCCATGACAGTCTGGTAATTTTTCTTTTCTTTTCTTTAAAAAACTCCAATTCCTAAAAGAGAACCTTAAAATTTGGAATAGGGAAGTCTTCAAAGATATTTTTAAAGAAAAGATTAAGCTAGAAGCTGAATTGGTGGTTATCAATGAAACTAAAACTCAATTAGGGATGGATAGTAATCTCTTTAATCAAAAAATGGAATTAAAAAAAAAATACAATGAAGTGATAAATAGAGAGGAGATATATTGGAGGCAGAAATCACGGGAATTATGGCTGAAAGAAGGCGATAGAAATACAAAATTCTTTCATAACTCAGTAAAGGGAAGAAGATCCTTAAATAAGATTTTCACAATAAAGGATGGAAATGGAATTATGGTTGAAGGAGATAATATAAACAGAGTGGCAATTGAATACTTCTCAGCAATCTTTGCTAAGAAATTAGAGGAGGTGGAGGAGGCGGATACCCTTTTAGAAGATATACCTATTATTTTACAAAGGAACATAATAGTATGCTTATGAAGATGGTTAGTGAAAATGAAGTTAAGAAGGCCTTATTTAGCATGGGCAGTGATAAAGCCCTGGGACTTGATGGCTTTCCCACTCTGTTCTTTCAAAAAACATGGTGCATTCTTGGTAAAGAATTATGTGGGGTGGTTGAGGAAGCACAAAGTGGCAGATTTATTTTTAAGGATTTTAACAACACCTTTCTCACTTTGGTCCCCAAGAAAGGAAATAAAGAAACACTTTCAGACTTTATACCGATTTTCCTATGTAACATGGTCTATAAAGTAATAGCTAAGGTAATGGCGAACCATCTAAAATTAGTGTTGCCTTCACTAATATCAGTAGAGCAAAGTGGATTTGCTCTAGGAAGATCAATTTATGAGGGAATCATAGTCGTTCATGAGGCTATTCACTCTATCAAATTAGGGAAGAATTTAGGTATGATGATCAAACTAGATATCCAAAAAGCTTATGATAATGTAAAAAGAGATTTCTTAATAAAGGTACTACAAAAATTTGGGTTTGAAATAGGATGGTGTGATTGGGTGTTGAGCTGTATTTCTACCCCACATATCTCAATACTTATAAATGGCAGTCCTCAAGGTTTCTTCTATACCACCACTGGTATAAGGAAAGGTGATCCTCTATCACCCTTTCTTTTTATTATTCTTGCTGAAGTTTTAGGAAGAGCAATCAAGCAAGCAGGAAGTCAGGGTGAATGGAAAGCTATAAAAATAGCTAGAGGTTTAGACCCAACTACTCACTTACAATTTGTAGATGATACATACTTAATGGGGGAAGCATATGCTAGAGAGGCTAGAGCCATAAAAGCCACCTTAGATTCTTATAGTGGCACTTTGGGGCAATTCATCAACTGGGAGAAGTCTGAGGTTTTTTTCTTCAATACATCTATCCCTACCTAGCAGCATGTTCTTAGGATATTGGGAATGAAAGTAGGTGTTCTTCCTAATAAATATTTAAGCATTCCACTCTTTGCAGGAGCCTCCAAGGAAAATTTGTGGAAGGAACTGGTAGATAGCTATGTAAAACATTTGGATAGTTGGAAAGGGAAATGGCTAAATTATGCAGGCCAGATTCTGATGCTACAGTCAGTTATATCAGCAATCCCAATATTCTTAATGAGTTGTTTAAAAATTCCCATTAAAGTCTTAAAATACATTTAACAAAGAATGCAAAAACACTTTTGGAATGGGGGATAGGAAGAGGACAAAATACCATTAGTAGCATGGGATTCTATATGTAAATCAAAACAGAATGGGGGAGCCAGAATCAGATGGTGGCAGCTTATTAATAAGGCTTTAGGAGCCAAGTTAGCATGGGAAATGTATACCAAACCAACCCAGCTTTGGGTAAAAATCCTTAAGGCTAAATATTTGGATAGCATGGAAGATAAGAGAATACTTACTATCCAAAATCCCATCAAATGATCAAAAATTTGGAACTTTATTGTAGAATGCAAGCTAGTAATTTGTGACCACATCTCTTGGCAGATTGGAGATGGAAGGGATGCAGCTTTTTGGGAAGACTCATGGAATGGATATAAAGCTATGTCAAATATGAATATTTTTTAGGAATTAATGATTAGCACCAAGAAATTATGGGGAGATAAGGTTTGAAACTATATGGAACAATTTCAAGGACCATTGGGTCTACAATGGAGGTGGAAGAAGATCCACATGGCAAGTATAAATGAAAATTGTTGCCAGGCCCTAAAAGAGATTTTAAATAATAGAACACTTTAGATAGCTGAGGTAAAAGATAGGGTAATCTGGTGTGCAGAAAAAAGTGGTAATTATTCAGCCAAATTGGGTTATAGTATCTTACTCAATGAAGTGTCGATGAGTGGCCTCATAGACTTTGTTGGGATAAGGACTGCCTGCAGAAAGTAGGGGCATTCGCATGGATTTCTATTCAAGGAAGGGTTCTAACAGCTAAAAGAAGGAAAAAATATGGTTTTATAGGCCCATCTATGTGCCCATTATGTCACAATGCTAGTGAAGATACTGATCACCTCTTTATTCATTGTGAATTTGCCCAACAATGTTGGGGAATGGTTAAGGAAAAATTAAAATTGGTAGGCCCAATGCCCGGATCACTTTTAGACACATTCAAAGGGTGGTGGGGGAACCAAAGAAAATCCACCTTCTCCAAAACTTGGACAGTAAGCCCCTCAATAATAATATGGGAACTGTGGAAGGAGCGTAACAGGAGAATTTTTAAGGATGTGTCTGAACCTATAGAAATTTTTTTATCTAGAATTAATGCCTCGAAATAGGAAGTAATGAGCTCGGCTATAAGTAAGTTATATTCAAATATAATATTTTCATCTTGGGACGGCTATATACACAAACAATGGTCAAGGATAAAATTCAAATATAAGAATGATGGCAGCCATGGGGGAAGTACAAAGATTTGCAGAAAGGATGTTAAATGGTTCCCTCCTGATAATGGATAGATTAAAATAAACTTTGATGGATCCTCCAAACAGAATCTAGGGATGTCTGGGGTGGGGGCTTTAGCAAGGACTAGTGGAGGAGATATGGTTGCATTTGTGGCCTAGAAAATAGGATATGGAACAAATAATATGGCAGAGGCATAGGCAACTCTAATTGTAGTGCAACTTCGAATTAGATTGGGGGTGGAAAGATTGCATTTGGAGGGAGATTCACAGATTATTATAGAAGCTATTAAGAAGGGATATTCCTAGACTTGGGCTATTAAAAATATAATTAGGGAGGTGATAACCCTTCTTAAAAATGTGAAGGAATTCAATATTAGCCACACATTATGGGAGGGTAATGTAGAAGCAAATAAAATAGCTAATTGGGTTACAAGCATGGAAAAAGAACACACCATATTATATGAGGATTTTAATAAAATTAATCTTGAATGATTGTGTTTCAAAAGTATAAAGGTAAACATCAGCCTCATACATTCACAGGAGGGAATTTAAATCATTGGAAAAAGGTGGCAAGTGGGGGATTGACATGACCAGAATGACGACAGCCGAATGTGGGAACTCTCTAGAATGAGACGATCGAAGAGAAGGCATTTATGAAGGCCAGGATTTATAATAATTGCAAAGTGTGAGAGAGGACGGGTTTCAAGATTAAATGGAGTAACAAGGAAGTGTCGAGAAGGAAGAATTAATTTGCATTCTTCTGTGGGTAATCAACAGCAGAAGTAAGAGATAACAGAGAGAATAGCAAATTAAAAATGGAAGCCACATTATGTTTGGACTCTAACAAACAAATGAAAGCTTTCAAGGGGCCTGCGAGATTTGAGAGGGTAAAGGGCTTAGTTAAAATTAAAACTGCAACAATGGTGGAGGCGGTCAGGGAGGTCATTGGTGATCAATTCCAGGGGAAAAAAATGAAGCACCGAACCAACCTAGATATGGTCACAGTTATTGTTGCATGGGGGCTAGAAATTGGTGAGCTGAATAAAGAGGTGAGCAGAATAATAAAGGTACTATTCAATGATGATCTATTAGGGGAGTTAGATTCGGTGGGGAGTTAGATTCGGTGCTCGAATGGTCTATTCCGGGCATGGGGCAAGATATCTCAGAGTGTTTTGCTGATGATGATGATGCCCGCAGATAGGGATTAATCCCTTTCCTTTGATGGAGTCCAAAAGTGGAAAAACCCTGATGATTCATAGGGAAAAGGAGGGATGGAGGAAAATCAAGAAGGAAATGATGGAGCATCAATGCCGTGAGGAGGAAAAGATGATAAAGTTAGTAGCAAAGGTGCCAAGAATGAAACACTCTTAGATAAGGTGCAAAGGGAGGAAATATGTTTAGCAAAGAGGATGGGGAACCCAAATTTTGAAATGAAAAATGGCTATTTTTTGACAATTTTGCAGAATGTTAAAAGCATGAAAACATAGTTGGGCAAGGTTTCAATGGAAAAATAGAAGCGCAGCTGATATGACAGCCAACGACAATCGAGGATGGATGAAAATAGCTGAGCAATGGAGCAAAGCATGATTGAGAAGGAAAGGACATGTCTCCATTTTGAAATGGAAGGTTTTTTGGCTACAGGCCATAAATGTAATGTGTTGAGGCTAAGATGTTATAGTAGCATAGGGAAAATACTGGGCAGATGATAGTATAATTAGATTGATTATAATTGTAAAGGAGTGGAACTCCTATAGCTATGTTGGAGAAGACTAGTAGGATATAATTTTAACTACTTATAATGTAATCTCTATTTCTTTCTAATAAAATATATACCTATTACCGACCAAAAAAAAAAGTTATTATAGAGTAATAAGTTATTACTCTAATTATTACACCACGTAGCTAAATAAATTATTACTCTAATTATTATATGTCTAAATTTTAGCTTAAATAAACTATAGATAATAAGTGACTTAATAATTAAATCAAAATAATTTAATTAATAAGCTAAATAATTTATTACTCTAACAGAAAGAGAGAAGCAAAAGCTATGGAGGCTAGAAATAACAGATCGATAAAAAATGAAACATATTGTATAAATAATGGAGAGAAAATTCTCAATACAATAGCATTCTCAAATAATGAATAATTACAAAGAGATCAAACCTTATAAAGGTGATCAAAACCCTAAAAGAGAATAACCTAGGTTGCATGATAATAATTAATTAAAGAATTAATTATTATATGCCTAAATTTTAGCTTAAGTAAACTAGAGATAATAAGTGACTTAATAATTGAATCAAAATGATTTAATTAATAAGTGAAATAACTTATTACTCTAACATGTTCTTGGTACTTCATTTTTTATTTACTTAACACAGCTTAGTATGAGTATTTTTTGTTATAATTTATATGCTTTGAGATTAATTTTCAGATTTGGCATTACCCATACTAGGGGAGTTCTTAGATATGTATGTTCTTCATTGACAGGTTTTGATAGAGGGAGCTTGATTTTAGTTTATGGGTTGATATGATGTTGGTATGAATTTACTATCATTATTTATATCTAGGAGGTATGGATGGTTGGATGTATTGACATGTGTTGTGGATGTCATTTTTTATCATGTGGGTCTTTCATATTATAATAGCAGCATGGGGCCTTTGTTATTGTATTAGATTTGGTGCTAGTGTTCTTGGACTCGTGCATCTTCATCTTATCTTGTTCCTTTTCTTCCATAGTGGTATGTTGGAGGATGGGACAAGTTCTTTCTCAAGATGGTGACCACTTTGGTTTTATCTTAGGTATCTTTTTGGAGCACAAGAGCATGTTGGAGATTCATGTAGTTACATGTGTGGCTATGACAATGTATTTCATTGATTGAACCTTATGTAATATATGATAAGTAGGAGAATATTGGAAAAATGATAACTGACATTTCAAATAAATTCTTGAGAAAATTTGGGCTCTTCTATATTTGTTTGAGTACCTCATCATCTCACATGTATATCGGGAAGGAAATGCATTAGTGGACTGCCTTGCTAACTTTGGTTGTGATAAAGTTTATATTGATTCATCTTGGTTAGGTTGTGAGTTGACGAGCTTCCCAAAATTATTTAGAATTGCTCAAAAAGAAATGTATCATGGTTAATATTCTACTATGGTGGAAGTATAATGCTCTACTTTTTTGTATATATCTTTTTTTGTTCTTGTATACATATTTTGGTTGCTGGCATTTTTTGGTTGCAGGGAAGTTTTGCTTCATATTGATGGATTTTTTTTCTAGTGGTCATCATGGAAGTTTTCTATTTGGAGTTTCTCTCATGTCTCTATTTGCAGGGCAATCTCATATGTATACTTTGTTCATGTTCTAATATTGTATAATGTATTTTGGTATTCACTCTGAATTAGCTTGCATGCTCCTTAGTCAGATTTCTATTTGGTATCTACCTTGGGCCAGAAACTTGTATTTATATTTTGATGGGAAATGACCAGAGTTTTTCTTCACTAGTTCTTTTCTCCGGGAGCTCTCACAGAACCAGTTTGTAAAAATATATGTTATAAAAAAAAAATATTAAGTGGCATTGCCACCTTCATGTGTGTGTGTGTGTGTGTGTGTGTGTGTGTGTGTGTGTGTGTGTGTGTGTGTGTGTGTGTGTGTGTGTTAGGGCCTATTTGAGTTTCCATGATCAAAGAAGCTTTACCCTTTGATGTTTTCCTTGAAGTATTACCTAATTCCCTCCCCCTTGTTGAAGAAGAAGTCCAAGTTAAAAATCTTTAAAATGTCAGTTTTCCCTCCGAACTTATTCTTTAAAGGTGTCGTGAACTCATCTCGTGAGAACCGGTTCTCTCGGTCAAGTGTTGGTATCAAATTTTCCTTCATTAACCACTTTGAATCTCAGTTCAAAGTAGTTCAATCAAAAAATTTTGACCTAATATCGGTTATTGTATGTGGGACCCTGGACACGTCATCAAACCGCTTTGAACCACTTTGAACCTCAGTTCAAAGTAGTTCAAAGCATTTCAATGGAGGATTCAATAAAGAACAAAGGTGATGTGACATATAATTTGATGGTTAATATGACACATCAGAGTGTATCTACTAAAATAATGGTATGGCAATTTGCAAAAGTAGTCGGCCACGTGGGAAGAGTCAAGCTGGCAATGCGAGTTAAGGCAGATGTTCTTTCGGCATGAACAAAGGGATAGAATTTAATATGGAAATAATGATTAAAGATGGTTTAATTAAGTGAAGTAATGGTTAGATGTCACATCAATAGCTTCATCCTATTTTGGCTTACGCACGACATTTAATTATCATGCCTTGGGTGATTTTCCCCGCACAGTGAGTTTCTTTAAATTCCCTCTCTTCAGCTCATTTCTTTTGAATGCTAAGTTGTGGAGACTTGGTTGTGGAGGACAGGAGTGTGGGTTTTTCATTTCAGAAGAAAACAGGTAACACCCAATAAGCCCTCCATTTGCTTCATTGTTTTATGTCCGGTTATCCCCTTTTCTCAAATAAATGCAGTCTTTTATTTACTTGGGTAGAGGTAGAAAAAGATGAGGTCTAGCATGCATTTCTTTGGAAACACTACAAGCCTGGTGTGTAGAACTCCAATTATTAAAGATATAGATTTGTTGGGAGTTGAGGTAGAAAAACTAGTTGAAGTGTTGAAAGACTCAGTGGAAGGGGAGCATACTATAGAGTTTTTATCCAGTGGTTTACTTCAAGTTGTTACCTTTCCCCCAGCTGTGATATGTCCAGAACTTATTCAATAATGTATATACCATTATGATGTCAAGTCCAAGGGTGTGTTGAATAATGAGGGTAAGAGTATCTTAACCATAAATAGAGAAACGATAATGTCTGTCTTCAAAATTCCAGATGAAACTTTTGCTAGTTTTACTCCCACTCAGTCGTTGGCACAATTTTGAGAAAGGAGTGATAAAAAGCTCAGTAAGATAGCCTGGAAGTGGATTGTATCAAAATACAAGGGTAGTTCTAGATTGCCCAAGGTTCTAACCAAGGACCACATGAAGACCCACATCCATAATATCATGGTTTTATTGCACAGGATAAGGGGTTCAGAACAAGTACTTCTCTTTGAACAATGGATGTATCATTTTATAGAGATTGTGTTAGAAGGTAAACAAAATCTAGACTGGTGAAATAATTGCAAGCTCACTGAGAGATCAGCTCAAACGGGCACAAGCTATGTGAAAAGAATTCTATATGTTCTCCTATTTGACTTATTGCCTTGCATGCACCTACAATCTTACCGGAATTCCTCATGAACCATGGAATGTAGACATAACCATTTTTTAGTATTTCCCTTTGCTAAGGAAGGATAGAGTTCTAGAAGAATATAGGAGGGTTCATGATGTTTTTCTTGGGAGATTGTGTAACCAGTTAGCTGGAACCCCAAATCAGAGAATTTTTCCAAAAGCGCAAAGGTTGGTTCAAAGTTTTGGGAGTTTCTATATCTAGTTTCCTTGGTTCACCTATTTAAGAGTCGGCGGTTTTGATGAAGAACCTCTCAGATTGCCTAGGTTCTTCTTTGATTGTTTAATCTTAGCAAAAATATGTTGACAAATGTTCACAGTATTAAAGAATAATCTGTCGGAAGATAAGTGGGATTCGATGTTTCCAATAAGACTTGGAAATTTGGTATGCAAAAGTATGATAGATGCATCAGTGATAGGTAGCAATTTAGTTGGCTTTCACATGCAGTTTTACAAGTCAAGAAGGGGATTTGACAATAAAGGGTTTTCCATGAAGGCATTCAATTTGAAAAAGTAGATGGACCTGAGCTTACATTTAGAATATTTATGGGAGGATACAGGAGATGAAAGGGAAATTTAGATAAGAGATCATTCCAGGTTGTTGATCCCCCAAATCAGAAGTCTGCAGCTAAAGCTTGAGATTTCTGATGTGATTGAAGATGGGTCAGAAGTCATTGAACCTGGTTTTACTGAACCCAGTGCATAAATTCTGTCGAAGGTATATTGGACAAGGAATGAAGAAGAAAACATCAAACTAAGAGCTAGGTTCATTTTGGCCTGCACAGATGATTGGCTAAAAAGAAGGAAATCAAACAAGAAAAAGATCAACTCTCCTGAAGAAGCTGGTGTCAAATCAATCTCAATTCAAGATCAGCCTGATCCTTCTAGCATTTCTTCTTTGACTCCTCATGCAGTTAATTTTCCTTCAAATAAGAAAAGCGTTGCACCCAATGGACATCCCACTACACCCCGAACAAGATCTAGAATGAGGGCTGAAAGTCATTCTCGGATGGCTTCTGTTGACTCCAGCTTTATTGACATTGATTTAAATGATGATGATCTCTCTTTTTCACCAGAACAAGACAAAGAGATTCAAAATGCAATGATGAACAAGTCTTAGGTTCAGCAAGAATAAGTGACTCCCGCTAAGAATGTTGAAAATAGGATGGTTTCTAATTCAGTTCCTCCTTGGCTAACTGAATTGGTAAGCAAGAAGCACAGTTTCAAACCTGTTTCTTTACCAGGTAAAGATATTGTTACAAAATATGTCACTCGTACCCCAAAGATAAAGAAAGCCAAAAGAAATGCAAGGTTGATTACAGACCCCATAATAGGCAAAGTGACCGCTAAGATAGCTATTTTCAAATAGAAAGAGGGTATTCTTGAACCTGTAGCGGAAGATTTCAAAATTACAAAAATGGAGTTCGGGGTACTAAATAGAGATACTCGAGATCATCTTTTTAAGTTCTCAGTAGACCATATTCTTGGTCAGTCTCAAAAGGATGGCAAGGAGAAATGTGAACTCAAACAGCTTGTAATAACAATGGCCAAGTTCCTTAGTTCACTTAGCGAAGTTGGGGCCTTGCCTCTAGCCCAATCTCCACAAAATTTTGACCCTAACTCTGCATATAGTAAACAAATGCATCAAGGTAGAACCTTGATGGAGGCTATGAGAGACTAGGTCAGTGGCATCATTTTAGAAGGAAATAAATTCATTCAGGAGTTTGTAGCAGCTTTTTCAGACGGAGAAGCTTTAATTGGGGAGATCAATACCTTGATACCGACTTGGGAATCAGATGAGGAAAAATGTGTTGTTGTTATGTCCCAGATTATTGAGATAGAAGGATATGGGGTTGAGAGGTTCCTAGTAGAGAACCCTATGAAATTGATAGATGCCTATATGCTCTTCATTCTTAAGAGGAATATAAATAGGAAAAGAAACTTGTTTAAAGCAGCGATCTCGAGCTTGCGTGCCATAGAGGAAGAGGTCAAGGAAATGCACATGAATGCGCTGAAAGAATTTAAGGTTGTGAACCCGTCAGGTATCCTTTAGTTCAACGAGGGAAATATTGATGTGAAGGCTATGACCAAGGGTTTTGGAGATGCGATGAATGATATTAAAGAAAAAGAGGAGATTACAACTGAAGATTTCACCAGGGTTGCTAATGTGGAGTCCATGTTGTACTTGAATCAGGGACAGTTACCTAGATAGTTAGAGAAGTTTCAGAACTTCAAATGGGAAAAGAGCACATGTCGTGTGAAGCTAAATGGCATGAAGAATCTCCACTCTCATCTGATCTAGGAGCTCATGAGCACGTTCCGAAGCTGGAAGCTGGTCCGAGGAGCCACATCTGGAGATACTAACTGAAGACACATGATCGTGTGATGATTTCCATGCCTATGTTTGGGGCATTTTGTTTATGTTTTAACTATTTTCAAAAAAATTTACTCTATCTTTTTTACTGGTCAGAAACCATTTCTTTTTTTTTAGGTTGAGAGGTCGAGTGTTAAGGGAAGCCTCTTGAACCTGTTAAACTATATATGCTGGGCATTATACTGGAAAAAGGATGATGAAATTTTGGAATCTGTTAGACTTAGTTTGACATTTTCTGATTTTGTTAAGATTTTATACACTTTCTAAGGGAATTGAATAGAATTATATTTTTGGATCAGATTAATCTCAGACTTGGTTCTATGTGATCACGTTATTCTGATGCATGCTAAATTTATATCTGTGAATTTAGATTTATGATATGTCAATTACTTTGTGAATTGGTATATTTCTCGTTACTGGTTTATGATAAACGCATGGTATTTATTTATCTCTCTGAACAATTATCTTCCCTATTTCCATTCAAGATCATTGTTTTCCAAATCAAAGAAGTTGTGCCTTTCTTTTTTTTTGTTCTTTATTCTTTTTATCTGAGCTTACCTCAATACCTAAGAGTATTTGAGAGATCCTTATGTGCTTTCGGGTTAAAAGTATAGTTGTTGGTTTTAAGTTCATAATTTCATTAGATATTTTTGATAGGGAGTTGTACCTCAAACAATTCAAAGGGAAGCAATTATCTCACGCTTACCCAACTGTTGTAGGATAGTTTGTTTCCCAAGAGGCATAGAGTTAGCACAATTTGCAATTAACACGGAGACAAATCTGTTCACCAACAATATATGTGTGTTGGACCTAGGAGCACTTATATGGATGTGCATCGTGTAGAGATATCATGGAGATTCTGTATAGATTCCATTCTTGGGGACACTTGATATGTATTGTAACATTGGGACTATATTTAATATGGGTGTCATATTTGGATATGATATTTTATTTATTTGATACTTGGTAAATATATTTAATAAAGTGTAAACTTAGTACTTGATATTAAATGACAAGTTCAATGGTATTGTGTTCATATGGTTTTGGCGTATATGATTTTACTTTATCACTAGTTGTATTTTGTGTGAGCTTGAGTGTATAAAAGCAAAAAATGTTAGTGGTTTGGGTTGGCTGGCAATTTATGTTGTTTTTATTGAGTCTTTCTAAAGGTTTAATTTGTGAAGCATGGAATTGGATGTGTGGATACATGCTTGGATGCATGGGAATGCGTTGGATGGCTTAATGTTTCAGAGGTGTTCAGTGTAAATTGTAAGTGCTTTATATTTCTTTATGTTTGAATGATATAATTGTTAGAATATGTAATCTTTCCTTGTTGAAATATATTATAAACCAAGGTAGCTTAGTTTAATTTATTATGTAAGTAGGAGATTCCTATAGAATCCCTACATGAACACTTGTCCTCTTTTCCATGTGTGAGGACATTATATTTATTTGTAATTTTCTTTTATTCTAGATTCCTCCTTAAG